>OX439485.1:61954045-62011834 GCA_949320155.1 Melangyna quadrimaculata
AGCTTGTATAGAACGGATAGGCATGTTATTGGCCTGTAGTTCTCCGGTTTTTTAGGGTCTCCTTTTTTGAATATTAGGAAGGTTGTTCCATTCGCCAAATGCCCAGGTATCACCGTTGGGCTACTAAGAGCATCGCTGAATACTTTTGCCAGTGGTTCATGGCTTGCTGTTAGGTATTTTAGCCAGAAGTTTTGTATTTTGTCTGGACCTGGGGCCTTCCAGTTGGTGGTCTTTCGAACAGCTTCGCAGATTTCTGCTTTGGTAAATCCTTCAACTCTCATTTCCGGTGTTGCTTGTTGCCGCATTTTCTCGTCATCAATCCATTTTGCGTTTTTATTAAATGACTTCGTTTCAGACCAAGTTGAACTCCAGAATTTACGAAAGATGTCATCATCGTGTTCAACCTGGGTTCTTTCAAGAGTTTGGATCTCGTTATTTGATTCCAGGCCTCTGAAGAAGTATTTGCTATTTCTGTAGAAGTCCTTGTTTTGTTTCTTTCTTTTATACATCTCATTGTATCTCCTTAACCTTGCACCCTTAACTTTGGTCCTTTGTCTAAGGTTATCTTTCAGGTTCAATAACTGTTGTTTACTTTCAGGATTCCGGAGATCAATGTGATGGTTTTGCGCGATAACGGATACTTTTCTCTTTATTTTTCTTGAAGGGGTTTCTTTTAGATACTCAGCAATTTGGTCGTGCATCCCTCGAAGTGTTTCTATACTCTTTTCCAACCTTTTTTTCCATGTTGGTATTTGTTCTCTGGTGATTAATGAGTTCGTATTCCGAGTTTGCATCTTTTGTCCGTTGAGTTCGATTGCTGTTCTTGCTGCACAATAAACAGCTGTTTGAATATCTTCAAGGTTCCTTTGTTCCACAAAGAATTCGGAGAGGGTTCTATTAACATTTTCCAAAGTTTTAGATGCATTTCGGGGGTTATTGAGCTTGGGTATGTGTGGTCTTTCACCGGGCTCAATGTCCTTGTACATTTCATAATTGCTAAAGAATTTGTCTCTCGCCTATCTTAATGAATCTTGTACCATTTGTTCGTTTTCTATCAACTGTGGGCTTTCCGTAGCCTGGATGTCGATCGTCCTTTCTGGTTCTTCTGTTCCATTTTGTACTCCTATCTGAGCCTCAATCGATGGTAAAATTTGTGATAGCTGGTTGTTTGTTGTTGAGTTTTCTGGTTCCATTTCTATTCGTACTTCTCGTTTTATGCTTTCCAATTCAATATCAGAAAGATATCCTTTCCTTACTATAGCCCTTTTTCGGTCAACGATGTTTTGTTCTGATATTGTTAGGTCAGGAAATCTTCGAGAGAATTCTTGGTGCATTTTTTGTCTAAAGCCAGGAAGTGGATAACTTTCGCAGTTGTTGACACGGTAGTATATTTTCATGACTTCGATATTCATTTCACGTGTCCACTTGATTCTTTGCGGGCGCATTTCCCTTCGAGCAGTCCCCATCATTGATGAGGACGAGCCAGAAGATAATGTGGCTAGTGCTGGTGTTGCCATGTTAATCGCTTCATCCACTGCATTTCTTCGAGCTGTAGTTTGTTGAGAGACAGGGGCCCGCCTCCTCAGCTCCCTGACACCGGCGTCTCGTATGCTGTCATGACCATCACCGGCTGTGGTCACGCCCTGGCGATCCCCAGGCAGCGGCACTGTATTATATATTACTTCTGTTGTGTTCTCCATTATGGGTTTATGCACTGTTTTATACCTGTTCGCACAGAGGTATGGTTTACTGTTTCCTTCAGGTATACGGTTTTACATTGTTGCCAGCATACTAGGCCGTTTTGACGGTGGGATCATAGGTGCGTCATTCCAATTTCTTTCACAGATCCAGGTTGGATTTTAGTCGCCTCTTACGACAGGCATGCCTTACCTCGGGAATATTCTCACCCCTTACCCGCAGGGGGTTTATTACTATTATTATTATTATTATTATTGTTATTATTATTATTATTATTATTATTATTATTATTACTATTATTGTTTTTATTGTAATGTTATAATTTGATAATGTTTTAATTTGTTAATTTGTTTTAAGCAATTATGATTAATTATAGTTCTTTTCTACATCACCTTGTGTCTTAATACATATTATTGGAATAATTCCTATCCAATCGTCAAAGTTTTGAATGCCTAAATAATATGGCATGGTGGTGTATTCGATAAAAGAAATCCTTTAATTGTAGAAGGGTCATGTATTCGAAAAGAAATAATTTTTTGTTGGTTTATTTTTATAAATTTCTATGGTAACGATTTTGTGTTGGTATTGAATTAAATTCAGAATTTGTGTGTTTCTACATATGGAAACATATATGTAGTTGTGAATTGCATGTGTCGTTTTCGGTTGTAGGTTCGGAGTTACTCCTTTTTGACTCCGTTTACTCCAAAATAATTCAATTGGCTGTTCCAAGTCAAGATACATATATTGCAGGTAATATCATTAGCATGTTCATTATCAATAGTAGTTCAAATCAATAGTAAAACAATTGAATTTCAAACAATCAGAAAAAATTTGTTTTTGTTTACTCTGTACTTACACAAAGGGCAGCCATCTTGAAATTTGGAAAGGTGCACCTGATAATACCTTAGATATGTGTACTGTGGTTCCAAGTAATGTTTTCGGACTATTTTTCTGTTCCGGAATTAATATAGGAGTAGACCCGCAACACACATGTACATATAAACCCTTTCGTCGGATTATGTCAAATTAATTTCACTCGACTGAACGGGCAAAATATACATAGATATCAGACAATTTACACCCACACACATAAATATTTCACAAATTAGTCTCGGAACAATAGAAAATAATTCGATTCGAATCAAAAAGGAGTAGTACCTTGTCCGAAATCCAATCGAAAACGAAAATAGATTCAGAATTTATTTTGAATTATTTGTGGATAAAATCAATTTGCTTCAATTCGAATTAAAATTCAAAACAGGGATTAGCTATGTTGTATAGATTTTTAGATAAGGAAAGCTGAATTGCTAAAATATGTTAATCTAAGTAGGTAAACCGTTAACTTGAGTTTGGCTCATCCGATCTTTGCGGTTAAGGTCTTAAAATGCAGAATATCTTTGAAACATTATTGACTACGTAACCGAATAAAGAGAAAGACTGTAAAACTTATATGTAGCCGCAAACATTAGTATGTTTGCCAGAAATTGTGTCATTACAAGTTTTGTTTTCAATATAGGTAAGTAGGTACTGAACTGTCCTTGACTTTTAACTTCATCTTATTTAATTTATTGGACAGCAAATGCTCTTAAATACCTGCCTTCATTATTTTTGTGTCTTTCTTTGAAAACTGCACCCGCATCCCGCATATTTAATACTTACATCACGTGTTTCTACCTTTTTTTGTTCCCACCTATCTTTTTTTCGCCTTACTGAGTACAAAAATAAAATAATAATACCATTCCAAACATCCTTTTGACAAATAATCAGTCTCCGTGTGGTAATACCATCAGCTTAATACACAAAAACTCTTAAAATACACACATTTAGTAGACATTTCATTCACACACAGATAAAATGTTCTTTTTATACACAAGCACATTATAATACATAAACTCTAAATCCTTTCCGTAAATCCATTTTTTTTTTTTGTTAAAGTCTTTGAGTAACTCTTTTCTTATCTTACAAAAATGTGAAAGGACTAACCAAATCCCTGTCATATTCTATCCCACCCGCATTCCCTAAAGTAGTGTGTTGTTGTGTTAAAGTATGAACTAATATTCATATCCATTCAGTTTTACGTAGGTATACCTACCTTAATTCTGTATTCTGTTTAATATCCCAACGGTAATATCAAAAAGTATCTATAAAGTAAGATTTTGACTCTTAAGAGATAGTTATAACCTTACGGCAGTTAACAAAGTATATAATAATGTTTTGTTACAACTTATGTACAAATAGGGGAATTTATGTTTTTGTGTAAAATTAACTAAATAAGGTTGAAACTAATTTTCAATTTCAAATTCCCTCAGGATATTTTCTCTTTCAAATGAAAACGGTGGTTTTACATGGTTGGTATTTTGGTTTATGTAAATATTATTTAATTATTTAATTTTTGACAAAATATGAGTTTTAAAGATTGGCGTTTTGTTTTTTTACCGAGCATCTGATTTAACTTTAGGCCTGCTACTGGTGCGAAACGAAAATTTTCGATGTGATTTTTGTTTTGAAGCACGTTTTTTCGACCAGCAAAATTGATGATTATACCAGATGGTTTTGGAAAGTCTCCACTCTGTTTTCGCAAAAATTGAATTGCCGTACCATTAATATATTGTGCTGAAAAATGACCATTGCATTTGTTCGTGTTTTTATTTCTTGTCTCTTTGATAACAGCATGACTTTCTTTGATTTTTGATGTGTAACATCTGAGCTCATTTTGTTCTGAAGATATTTGAGTTGAAAAACATTTTTTAAGATATTTTTTTGCAGTTTTTTGCTCTAAAAGAACTGTCTATTGAATTTTTTTCAAAAAATTACCAGTTGTTGACGACGCCATAATACACTCCCTGTCACTTGTTTGAGGCCACTATTTTCATAAAAGTTTTTTCTCGATAAATACCTGTAAGCAATATTTTTCCTGGAAATTTTTGATAGTTGTGATTAGGTATATATATTTTGCAATAAAAAAGGATAAAGTTAAAGAGCTAACTCGGAAAATTCATAGAAATTTCCCAAATTATGTGATTAGACTGCAAAAAATGGATATAAAAAGTTGCGTCACTAGATTGAGGCCATTCCAAAAATTGCTTGGCAAAAGTTTTTTTCAAACAAAAGTTTAAAATATTTAAGAAAGGATAGAAAACTATATTTTATATTAAATTTCAAGTTAAAATGGGCTCTGGAAACACGTCGACAGTAGCAGAAAGAGGATCAATAGATGCTTTAAAGGAACTGGGATTCTCAGGCCGAAAAAAAGCTAGGAGACCGAACAGAAGTAAGACGTAAGAAAAGGACGCACTGCTCAATCAAAAACAATCCGATAAAAGCGACTCATTCGGCGACTAGCTTCAAATTCCACACTATCAGAGCCTAAAATAAGGTCAAAAAGTGGGGTATCAGCCAGTATTTCGACGGATTTAGGGAAAATTAAAACCAGTGGTACATCAAGAGTATAAAAATCAAAAAGAAACCGGTTACGGCAGCTACATTAGGAACTACGGATGAATTTCGCCAGGGAGCAAGTTGCCTGTAGAAACGCATGGAAAAATGTTGTCTTTTCAAGTGAAAAAAATTTAATCTTGGCGGATCCGATGGTTACAACTTTTATTTTCACGATTAAAGAAAAGAAAAACTTATTTTGTCAAGACATCACAGTCATACATCAGGTGTTATGGTGTGGGGAGCTATCACCTATTATGGAACATTTTAATTGGAATTTATAACGACAACAATGAACGGAAATAGTTGCAAATGCCTGCTGTAACGGGTATTTCCAAAGCTCTAAGGAATATTCTTGAACTTCTACCTTGGATATTCCAACAAGACAACGCTCCTGTACATACTTCTTCGGTAGCTAGTAGCTGGATTCTGTTGGAAAACGTTGGCCTTTTACCATGGCCACCCTATTCACCGGACTAAAACATCATCGAAAACGTTTGGGCCTGGCTATCTCGAAAAGTTTCTGATGCTGGTAGGCAGTTTCGAGACAAGGACGCCTTGGTCGAAGCTAACTGCGATGCCTGGAGCCAGATTTCACTGGATTATTCCAAAAAAAACTGTATGGTTTAATTTCAAGCTGTCTAATAGAGCGAATTTCAAAAAATGGCGGTCATACTCATTATTAATTGACAAAAACATAATACATTAATGTTTAAAAACAATCAAAAGTAAACATTTTTATAGTTTTGTTCTTTTTTAATAAGATTCTTAAAGTGGCCTCAATGATGTGACGCATTTTTGTATACCCATTTTTGCAGTCCATTCTTATAATTTGTGAAATTCCAATGGTCAATTCCAAGTTACTCCTTTAAATGTATACTTTTTTTATTGCAAAATATATTTACCTACTCACATGTATCAAAAATTTCCAGGAAAAATATTTCCTACAAAACATTTGTAAAAATAGTGGCCTCAAACAAGTGACAGGGAGTGTATGTATGTAGATGAAAAACATAAACTGGGTTCCGAATCATTATTTTTATTATTTAAACAAAAAAAAAGTGGCCGTTGATTTTTACCTATTCTATATTACGTTATTATGTGTGGAACAAAAAAACGGTTAATTGAATTTGTAAGAAAATCTTTTCACCACGTTATGGCAATATTATCTGTAAAATAAAATTCATCCGAAGTCGAAATCTCTTGATATGGTGGACTAAACAAGTACCCCGAACGTACCTACATACGCACATACAGACATCTTGCTCAAAACGACGGATTCTGATTCTAGAGACCATAAAACATGAAGACATTTCAAAATTTAACTCCAAATGTCTTGTATGAGAATATGTACTAATTTATACTCAGGGAGTCAAGACCTTCCCATTGCAATACATTTTGGTGGAATACATCAGTTATTTAAAAATTACTGTAAAAAAAATCCGCAATTTTAATCTGTATGTCACTCTTGAGTCAAGAGTTTTCGAATGCGACCAATTTCAAGTGGTTTCCCAAAGTTTGAAAACGCCAAAAAAAGTCTGGATTTTCAGAAAAATTTGTTCTTTGGCCACGATAAGAGAAAAGTCTCTGTCTCGATCTCGGTCTCGCATGACGAGACGAGACTTGCTTTTGAGCAACAGAGACGAGACCGAAACGAGACTGTATATTTGGACCGCAATTTATAGAGAGTCTAATAAATTAAAAAAAATCCAATTTCAGTTACATATTAATTTTTTTTGCACGTATTCAAACTATAATCGAAAATATTTTGTTCCAATAATCAAGAGGTTGTCCGGAAATCGTATTTTTCGGAGACGAGACCGAGACGAGATTTAATTATACGAGACCGACACGAGACCGAGACGAGACTGAAAATTTTCGATTTTAACGAGATCGAGACGAGACTCACAAAAGTCTTGCAGAGTCTCGTCTCGTGGCCAGCCCAAGCAATATCCAAAATATTTAGCAATTTTAATAACTAGTAAGTAGTGTGCTAAAAAAGCAGATAGCAGAACATTTTTAATGAACACAATTATTGTTTTTATGCATTGTAAATTAATTATATGTTAATGGAAACCCAACATGTGATTTAAATAGGTATTCGATGTTTATATTTTTATCATTTTATTTTCATTATTTACAAACAAAAATGGGTACACAGAGAAAATTAGTTTTATTTTGACTTTGCGGGTAACGATTTTCGTTTGCTGTAATTGTAATATATTTTCTGGAAATGTAATACAATCCATGCAAACGTATTTCCTTTGTAACAATTGTATTACAGTTGCCACATAAAGTAATGCCATTGCACCAAACATATTCACAAACAGCCCATTCGTTTGGAGCTCAATTTGACTGGGTTGATTACGGTAAATTTCAATGTTTCCCAAATTCAAACGCCATGTTGTTTGCAAGCAAGTGTTATTGTTTATGGAAAACGAATGAATCGATTGCGAATTAAGCTTTTGAAATGAAGTTTGCTGTAGAAAGTTTTACGTTTACTATATAAATTAGTAGCCTGTAGCGTAATGGTTAGTGCGATGGACTGTCACGCAGGGGCTCCTGGTTCACTTCCCAGCTTCGTCCACCTAAAAAAAACTAAAAAGTTTTTTTTTAAGGCTACTGCCTCTTGCGAGGAATTGACAAATTCTCCAAGAGTATCACTTGCCATGAATAAGTGCTTCTCGTCTAGCCATTCGGCATTAAATTGTAGGTCCCTTCTAGACATGGGTAACGCATTAAAAATTCGTGCGTTGATACACTTACTCAAGCGCACTTCACTGTATCGATGCAAAATATTAACGCAGTTGCGCCATGGCGCAATTTTTGTTTCCTTTTCCTTCGTTTGATACACACCATACAATAACCCACTAACTCAATAGCGCAGAACTAAGTTTGTTACCAGTGTTGCCGAAAGTACTCCCATAGGAGTATTGTACTACTTTCAACACCTCCGTACTCCCGTACTCCTCGTTTCACATTCGTACTCCTATTTTTTTTAAAGGCCTAAAATATCTTACACTTGCAGCAAAGTGTAATGTCAACCTTAGTTTATTTAACTCACTTTAAACTTAATGCAAATTTGGCAACACTATAATCTTCAAAACTGTCATCTAAAAGGGAATTTCCCTCTTTCTTGTTTTTTTCATGCAACGCCGGAAAACCATCGTAAACGTCGTAAGCATCGGAAAGTTTACGACTTCGTAAGCGAACTGTCATAATTTGTATGAAAATTCTTCTACGATTAATCGTAAACTTTCCCACACGAATTTGTGTCGTAAACGTCGTAAATGAAAGTATAGTATACGTGGAAAACTTTTTATAAAAGTATTATGACATTTTATGTATCAAAATTTGACAACAACAAATATTTCAGCAACACAGAGCATTTTTAATTATTATTTCCTTCAAACGCTTAAGCAAAATAAATTAAATCCGCCGAATTTGTTCACCGCATCATAATGCAATTAGATAAAGGGGCGTTCATGAAGCGTGTGTCGGAAACTTTACGATTTTACGACGTCGGAAAGTTTCCGACGTTGCATGAGTACACTTTTTGTGTGTTCGTTGGCTTCATGCAATTTTCATTTGTCAGTTCGGTATATATTTTATTTGGGGTATTCATGCAAATGCGGAACCCCATAGAAAGCTTAAAAACCATAAAATTTGTATGGGTAGAAATGAACTGTCAAAATTTGTATGGGAAAAATATTCTGCAAAACATAGAATTTTGTCTCACAAATTTGAAGCGGAAAGCGTAGAAATAATCCTGATATACTGCGATAAGTCAAATTCGACGTTTAATTTGATGATCTCCCACGTTTACGCAAGTATTTTTATTTTTAATGGGGTGTTCATGTAAACATCATGCGTTAAGTAAGAATTTCCTGCAAATCAGAAAAATCTTAAAAATCTTAAATCTCGTTGCATGAATATCCTTATTGTTATTTGAGATTGTGGTTTGGTGGTTTTGTTTTTTTCTTTGAACTCCGTGAATTCTTATGTCTAGTTCAATATAATGAAACGGTTTGCTAAATTATCGCTTGAAATAATGTTATTCTTTGTAAGAATAATTCCAAGTAAACATGTATTATATTTAGTGAAATTGAATTCCCTTGAGGCGGTAAAGGCAAAATAAAGGCTCTCCCAAACCAATGCGGAACATTCGTTGCGGCGAAGAAACATTCGCATGTCAAAATTTATTTAGATGGTGATATATGAGAATCCCCACACCAACGCGGCGGAGAAACATATGAATTAAATTTTACTGATGAATGTTTCTTCGCCGCAACGAATGTTTCGCATTGGTTTGGGAGAGCCTTAAAGCTGTACATGTGCCTTGTGTTGCTAGAGGTTCTGAAACATATAATAATTTATTTTATTTATGTTTTTTTTTACTGAATTTATTTTTTGAAGTTTTTGATTTGATTTTGTCCACATACTTAGTTTTGAAGACTTAAAAATGTCAGTACTTCTATTTTTCTCAAAATACTCCCCTTTTTTGGCTGCTGTACTACCTACTAATATTTTGCTCCGGCGACGCTGTTTGTTACACAATACACAACAACAACCCCTAATCCCAAACTCAACACAAATTCATAGAATCTGTCGGCACGGCTTAAGGTGTCGGGTCGAATGCGTTGCTTTATGGTTATAGGCAGCGTTGCCGTTTAGGCAAAATCATGCCTCATTTGAAAAAAAAATAATACCTTTTTCGACGAAATAATGCCTCACTAGATATTTTTTTTTAGTTTCTTAAGAATAATCTAAATTTAAACAATTGCAACAAGAATAAACAGAAAAATTCCTTTATTAGACAAAAAAAAATATAAATAGATCACAGAAGCAATTCTTAACTTATTGAAGAACTTGTAAGTAATTTAGAAAAGATGTTTGGATGCATAGGTATTAAATCAAAAATAAATATATTTTTAAATTTTAATTAAGGTCTTCGCATCCTGATCCTTAAAATCATACATAGATTTTTGAAATAAAGTTATATGGGTTTCTTGTAATTAAAACTCGTAGCGAAAAGCGTCTTCGCGTGGACAATTCCACTCAATGTATATCTGTCTTTAATATGTTGCTGACCTTCGTTTTGTTTAAATTAATGCACGAAAAATTTCGTACAACTGTATCCGAGGAATGCAGCAGGCAAAGAATATAGTAAACTAGATTCTGAAGAAAAGGAAAAGTTTTAGAACCATCTCTCTTTTTATAACACAGTTTTAATACTTTTTTACTACATCTTTTTTAGAATATTTTAGAAAATTAAAAATAAAATTGTTAAGTTAAGATAAAATCTAGTATACCTACCTAGAAGAAATGAAAAAAAAAATGCCTTTTTAAAAAAAAATTAACCCTCAAAGCCTCAGGCAATGAAAAAAGGGTTAAAAGGTATTAAAAAGCCTCAGTTGGCGTCGCTGGTTATAGGTGTGAGTAAGTTGTAGTATGTCTAGTCTGTATGGAAGTGGTGATAGATTTTGGTAGATTTTTCTTTTACATTTCACTCCTAGTCAACACTACTGTAGTCGTATACCTTACCTTATTGTAAATTATGTTTAAGGTTGGTTGTTTATATGTATGCACTGACTTTTGATTTGGTTGGCATTTATCAATGGGTTGAGAGGAAGAAAGAAAGAAGATAGATTTTGCATTTGCGGTATCGGCTCACACATGACAAATAGTTATTTAGGATAATTAAGTGTTTGAGCATTTCTTTCTTTTCGGTGGGGAAAAAACTTCACAGTTCAGATGGGTAGGTTAGGTAGGTATGTAGGTATATATAAAAAGAAACACATGCGATTCGATACTTGACAACCCATTCAATAATTTTTTGGTTTGGTACCTAACTAAAAATGATATAGACCGTTGTGAATAACAAGAAATTTTATAAATTTCAATGAACAGTGGATCAGTTTTTTAACAAATTGAATTTTAAAACAACACTTTTAAGATTTGTCAGTATCAGTGCCTAATACCTAAATGATCCAACTTTATCGGTTGACAATCGCTTTGATTAATGAAAGAATGGGCAGATAGAATTTGTTTACTGTTTTTATGAATAGGTATGATTTTTACCTGGTGCTCACAAATTCCAAAACAAACAAGTAGATATTATAATGCTCTTATTGAAGAAAAGAGGGGGATTCACTTAAGTTGTGACAAAAAGCCTTTTTAAAAACTATAACGTTACTAAGTAGGTACCTAACTACCTATTCAATTTTTGATTTTAATAGTCAATGATCTTATTAATTTAGTTCATTGAAGGAATTTTGCTTTCAAATTATTTAAAGATAAAGGAACTTACTTAATTTCAGCAACCGGTGGATTGAAATTATCTCAAATTTGTCTGGTTTTTAAGAGGAAGTTCGTTTTTAAATACATATTTTTTAAAAGCTATATGCCTACTTTGAAAAGATAAAGCTATAGAACCATCTGTAGGTATTTTTGTGTTCAGTTTAAAATTTATAAGAGCGTTGAACATTTAAAACAAACAATTTACGAATTTTATAATTGGATTAATGACGTAAAATTTTAAAAAATCAGTTTAAAATAAATATATATTTTCTTTATTCTAATATTTTTTTAAGTAACCATCCGGTTTTCAATGTTCTACTTTGAAACCAAATTATTTACTTAGGTACTTAAAATTTTGGAAAAAAATAATTATTTTTAATTTTAATTTTTCTTTTTAAATCATGAGTTTGAAAATTAATATTTCAAAAACTGTAAGCTCAAACAACCTTATCTTTAAATGAAATAAAAGAAGGGATTTCTGGCCAGAAAGTTATGGTAATTTATTTATGTCGGGGGAGGATTAGACCCCTATCCAAACAATTGTTTTATTGTCTCAAGCAAACCTTCACGCTCGGTCGAAATCGGTCAAAGAATAACGAAGTTGAAATTTTTTTGAACCACCATAGTTGAAAAATATTTTTTTCTTCCATAAGTCTATGTCAGCTATAACATATTTCAATTTTGCCGAAATCGGTCAAAGAATAACGAAGTTGAAGTTTTTTTGAACCACTCTAGCAGAGTTGGGAAAGAATGCAATACTTTGGTATTTCATTCTTTGAAATCCCAGTCATTTGAATTATCTCTGCGAATGCAGTTAAATACTTTTGCTAAGTATTTTTACTCCAAAAATTAATGCGCAGTCAATTTTGAAGTCTTTTATATTGCAATCATTTTAAGCAGTTATTTATTGAACTCTTTGAAGTCTTTTATAAGTCTTTTGCAATGATTGCATTCTTAAAGTCTTTTGATTGCAATCAAAGTAATGCAGTCTTTTAACTCCTTTGAAGTCTTTTTACTTGCGATATACCTACAAAAAAAAAATTCGAGATAATAATTTTCCCTAACATTACGATGATAGAGAACGCGAAAAAAGTGGGTCTCGCAATTCTGTCTGTCTGTCTGTCTGTACCTCGACCTGCAGCCTTAACGGCTGAAGCGATTTTCTTCAAACTTTGGACTTAAGGTCCTTTGGTGATTCCCTAGAGGGGATATTGAAATTTTTTTTAGCTCAAAAAATAACGGTACCTACCTCCCATACAATCAATATACAAAAATTGATTTATTTCAAAAACGGCTCTAACGATTTTGAAAAAAAAAATTACGAGCTACTAAAATATAAAATTACTAAAATAAATATTTTGGTAGAAAAAAAAAAAATTGTAACGGTTATTAACGGTACCTGTCATAGAACCGAAATTTTGGTTTTTAAATTTCTCCTTAACTGACATCGATTTCAACCAAATTTTTTATGTAAGAGGTCCTTTACAATTTTAACAATTTAACATATAAAATTTTTCGAAAAAACAATTTTTGGATTTTTCAAAAAATATTGAATTTGAAAATTCAATACCTTGAAAACGGGTCAATGAATATTTTCTTAATTTTGTGTAAAATTGTATTTTGTTTAATTCTAAAAGTTTGCATACCAAATTTTATTTTTAAAAATGTTCAAAAATGTTAATATATAAAAAATTAATTTTTAAGAAAACCGCTCTAACGATTTTTGAAATTTTTTTTGCATAAATTCATATTTATCAAACAAGTCAGATAACATACTTTTTTTTTTAGATCTATCTGTCTTAGCTATTAAAAAAAAATTATATTAAATTATAGTAACAATTTATATTTTAATTTGATTTTAAAACTTTTTTTAATTATATCATAATGTTATAGAACCTCTATATTTATGTACATTGTCAATTTTAAACAACGTTCAAGTTGTTAGCTACGAGAGCAAGTTTGTGTGATCCAGTCGTGCCAATTTTTTGTATGTATTTTTAATCTTTTAACCAGAAAAAAACTCCAAGAATTAAATATACTCTAAGAGGAAAAGACTTCACAGGAGGATCGATGCAAAAGACAGAAATATTTTTGCAATACAGTGTCTTAATTTGAAACGGTTTTATATTTAATCTCAAAATATATTTTTTTTGTGCATAAGCGATCAATATATAATTCCGCAAAGAATCAATAATTTCCAATGAAATATGTAAGAGATACATTCAAACTTACTCAAAACTATACTTTTTTGAAGAATTTTCAATTAGGTCACTTTCATTCTAAGGGTGCGATATTTTCTTTGTTTTTAAATATTTTTTTTTTAATATCCTCTTCAAAACCACCATAAACATCGTCCTAGTGATAATCATTCTTCAAAAGTTTTGTATTTATTTCGAAGAAAATTAAGGACCTTCCTGAGGAACGATGCGCTGTTTACTAACTGTTTATTTTTTAATTTAAAATTTTCTTTGAAATTATAAATTTGAAATGATAAAGATATAGAAAGTAAAAACTCTACCAAATACGTAGAAGTGGAAAATCAGCTAATATATTTCTCTTGAATTCGATTTGGGATTTCAGTTTTCCTCTTTCAGTGAAATTTTACACAGAGTTATTCGTTTAAATTAAAATTGGCTTAAATATTATGTGCGTCACAAACACCAACATTTTTTTTTTTTTTTTTTTGTAAGTACAAAAAACTCTTACTTTTGAAATAAAAACTTTGTGCAGCATTATCCTACTCACATTCCTCCTCGGGCTTGAAATCGATTTTATCCTATAGCCCATTTCACGCATTTACTTCTTCATTGCCAAAGTTCATGTCATTTCCGTTAAGTTAGGAATTGTGAGCCAAATAGTTTCACTTTTTTCGTAGAATTGCTGCAGGAACTGAATTGAATTCAATCTTATGGAATTGTTTGTCTTCTCTCCTCTTCTTCTTTCTTTCTTTCGCAAAAGATACATAAATCTTGAGGGTATATAATATAATTTCTTCTCTTGACCTTACTCAAGGACTTTGGCACGATACCAAAAACTATAAATTGCTTGCGCCATTGTTGATATTTTGCTCGGTTTTTGTCGCTGTCTCCGATTTACCACCCATATTTAACTCCAAGGCATCTCTTGTGAGGTTTCTTTACGGCAAAGTGGAACTCGTTGTCTGCTCAAGCCTTGTGGCTTTACAAAAGCACAATCTTAGTACCTTTTGAAATGAATATACCTACACTAAAAAAGCCAAAACAAAAACATCTTCAAGGCAATGAAGATACGGAATAATTTGATTTTCTTTGGGGTGGTGCGGTGGTGGTGCGGATATATGCACCCGAAAGAACTCATTCCATAGGAATAGTAATTAAATTTTCGCGCTTATTTATGTTAATTTCCCTTGAGCTTTAAAAAATAAATTAACAATTTTGTGATTTATATAATAATTCATACCGTTCATCCAGACGCATGCTGCTTCTGCTAATGTCACTCCATGCGGACATAGAGCGTGGTCGTTGGAAAAATCGTGAGCCTCTTCTAGATGATGGAACATTTGCTGATTCAGATGGTTGGAAGTTAACATTTCGGCCAGCCCGGCTTGAAGACGGTGCCGTTGATGAAGTATCGTCAGACATACCAAGTGCACTATAGCTAACTTGGTACTTATAACTCATTGCGCGGCGTTGTTTTCAAAAACATAACCGCTTTTGGCACCGGAAGTTCGTACCGTAAAGAATTTTGTACGCGGCCAACCGACGATGTCACCGCCGAACGCTCACACAACAACGTATTTCACTTTTAATTTCAATTTTTCTTTTTATTTAATCCAATTAATTTTTTAATGAACATATAAAATGAAAATTCGATTTTTTTAATAATTTTTTTTTATCTGTCCTTTGCAGATTTTCCAGAAATGCAGTGATTCTCACATGACTGCCGATAGTCACATCCAATCAGACCCTAGATGCATTGAAATAAAATAAATATCAAATAGAGCAATCAAATGTACAAATAGGTTGGAAAAACACGAGTTATATACCCACACATACATACTACATTCCAATATATGTAGAGTGAATATGCAATATATTTCTTAAAGGAGGGAGTCTGGAACGTCAATAATTTTTATTCTACTTGTATTTGTTTATAAAATTTTCGTTGACATCCCCACTTGGATCATCAATATCAATAAGACAGTGGCGTAGATGGAAAAATTATTCTACAATAAATAATCTTACACGTGAAATAAAAAGTAATAAATGCTCCAAAAAAAATAGGTTAAAGAAATGTTTTAACCGAAAATGCATTTAAAAGCATAAAAAAGCGTAAGAAAGAGAAAATTTGTGTAATAGAAAACATACATATACATAAAAAAGAGGTACCTACAAGGTCCAGTAAATAATGGATAACCTTGCAGCCGGTTAAAGCTGTCCTTAAGACCTTTGAGAAAAGAAATATAAAAAAAAAATATTTTCCGGTGACGTGAAATAAGGCCCAACGAAATAAAGCCAAAAATAAAAAATTGGCCTTATTTCGATTTTAAAATGGAAATAACGCTAAATTTTAGTTTTGTCTTTATTTCGCTTTAGAAAACGAAATAAGGCCAATTTGGCTTTATTTCGTTTTCATGATTTTTTTCAGAGAACTGCAAAACAAATCGCCGTTATGTTGTTTTCATTAGGTGCAGTGCATAGCCCCGTGGTTGTTATTTCCCAAAAAAGAACCCGCGTGGGTTAATTCCACCACAAAAAAGAATTTAGATCCGCAGGTGCTTTTGAGAATTGGCGAAGCGGGCCACTGTTTAGTACAAAAATCTTTGGCCAGATCGACTGACATTCCACCACAAAAAAGAACTTAGACCCGCAGTTGCTTTTGAGAATTGGCGAAGCGGGCCACTGTTTAGTACAAAAATCTTGATCAGATGGACTGACAACATAGGCGCCTGCCAGACGACTGAGCATACCCTAAGTGGAGGGAGGGAGTCGCGTGAGCGGGACAGAGGACCCGAAAAGGGAGTTAAAATCCTTGATCCTGCGAAGCGGGCCACTCAAAGTACTATTTAGTACAAACAATTTTAAAGCAGACTGACTGATAACATAGGTGCCTCCCATATGGGGTTTGATTACTTTTTTTTTGGGGGAACTAATCCCCCAACTGGCAGGCGTCTATGCTTCAAAGATTTTGAACTAAACAGTACATTAAGTGGCCCGCTTCGCGGGTTCAAGGATTTTAACTCCCTTTTCGGTTCCTCTGTCCCGCTCACGCGACTTCGTCGCTCCGCTTAAGGTATGCTCAGTCGCCTGGCAGGCGCCTATGTTGTCAGTTGGTTTGCTATCAAAGCTTCCGGTATCACTGAATGTTTTCGTAAAAACAAATTTGGTCTTATTTCCAAATGCAATTTGGGCTTGTTTCGTTTTGGAAATAGAAATAAAGCCAATTTGGCCTTATTTCCATTTTCAAAGTGAAATTAGGCCAAATTTGAGATTTTGTCTTATTTAGTTGGGCCTTATTTCACGTCACCGTATTTTCCTTGTAGTTTTAAGGTTATGATTAAAAAACTAAATACTTATGACATGCCTCAAATACTTGAACTTTACCACCACGGTTGAATGATTATTATTGTCTTTTTTTTATTTTTATAATATTCCTGAATAATTGTACTAATAGATGTTATACCAAATCTTATATTATAATATTTTTTTAATTATTTTTTTTTATACAAAAATCAATTTTTTTTTTATTTTCACAAAAGTTTAATTTTTGTATACAAAAATAAATTTGTGTTAAATTTGGTATAACATCTATTAGTACAATTATTCAGGAATATTATAAAAATAAAAAAAAAACAATTAAAATCATTCAACCGTGGTGGTAATGTTCAAGTATTTGAGGCATATCGTACTTAGTTTTTTAATCATATTCTAAAAACTACAAGGAAAATATTTTTTTTTATATTGTATTAAATCTATAGAAGACTTCTTGATCTTATCAACAGTCGCTCATGCTAATCTTTTAGAGGAATTGATGTATGTCATCGACACATACATAGATACACACAGATGAGCTTTGTATATTTGATGTCATTCATGTATAAAACAAATAGTAAGGGGCCTAAATGACTGCCTTTTGAACACTTGAGTTCACCAAAAATTGATAAATAAGACAATCATCCATATCCCGCAAGTCGTATTTTGTCTCGTACTCGTACTCGTACTTGAACTCGTATCGTATGAAAATCGTTATTCTTCAAGTCGTATACGTTGTATACGAGAAGCTTAAAAAAACAACGTATATCGTTGTCTGTATAATATTTGTCAAAATCATTGAAATGTCTTAAACAAATTATTTTAGTACGAGATTTGTTCAACAGTTTTCTAAAAGTGTTTTATACCGCTTCGTATTTGGTGGATATGCTATTTGTATCAATGCAAACAGGATTGCATAAGCCTGGCAGCGACAACGCGGACCTAAGACCACCAAAATGCATTTTCGATATGCAAACAAGGGAGGAAAGAAATAATGCTTTATACAGCTCCAAATTTAAGCAATACCCTGTCGTATAAGACACTAAAATGCACTGTCAAAATGCAATAACAAAATTGATGTATGTTATTGTATTGTATGTGTATTTATTTTGTTTTTATTGTATTTATTAGATATGTATAATACATACCTGAACAAAACACATGCTATTAATCTGAGAGTGACAACGTAGACCTAAGACCACTAACATGCAATACAAAAATGATAGATGTAAAAGAGCCTTATACCGCTCCAAAGCTCCTGTAAATAACACAGATACATAAAAGTATCAGTAAACGAAATTTGGAGCGGTATAAAGCTGTTTTGCATCTATCAGTTTTGTGTTGCATTTTAATATTGCATTTTAGTGTTCTTAGAGTCGTGCTATCACTGCCAGGTTGATTTGAATATAGTTTCCACAGAGAAGAGATCTTTTACATCATTACTTTTTTATGTGCATTTTAAAAGTGCATTTCGATGGTCTTAGAGCTGCGGTGACCGTCGCAGGTTGATAAAACAAATAGCAGGATTATTGAAAAAATATCTACATTATATGCATATTGCATGCAGTATGCTTTTGTCCTTTTTTATCCGAAAAAATATATAACTCGTTTAAAAGATTTCACACGACGAACAAACAACACAAATACGACTTTAATTCTAAACTCGGAATAATGATAAAATATGAACAGCCGTATGCGATGTTGTCCGTTTCTCAATATTTGTAGAAGTGAAGTCGGATATACGACTTTTGGAATACCAACATACGACTGTAGTCGAATACAAGTCATAATTACGAATTTCAGAATATGGGTGCATATCCACATTAAAAATCTTTCGTTGAATCCTAAAACATGTCGAAATAATTTCGTATTAAAGCTTTGCTCTATTCATAAGTGACTAAATTTCCTTTAATTTGAGCCGAACAGTTCCCAACTACAACTCTTAGTAATAATTCATTTATAATAACAAGTAGTATAATTAGACCAAGAACCCACAGCAAATTTAGGGGTGTGAAAGTGAACCAAAAAAAAAGCATATGAGTTGAAAGGTGTGGTAATGCTTATGAAAGAAATGCAAGTCTTGCAGTCCCTAGAGGCGGCTTAAGATGCGTTATAGCAATTTGAAAACCTTAAAAAATCAACTTTGAGGATGATTGTGTGAACCAACAAAAAAAGTTTATCCATCCCTAGGTAGTAGGTATTGATCCCCTGATTACAGATCCGTATGTCCAAGACCGTATATGCCAGACCGTATATAGAACCCGACAAATTTAAAAGAAATGGGTAAAAAAAATTATTAAAAAACAACGGTAAGAACTAAAACGCCCTTTTATTTTTGTATGTAAAGTCAAAAGTCCCTTCTATCATTTCCTATTTAAATAAAGTTATTTTAGTGAACAGTTTTTGAAATATTAATTTTCAAACTCAAAATTTTGATAAAAAAATAAAAATAAATGTTCAAAATACTTTTTTTCAAAATTTCACGTAATTAGGTACTATTTTTACTTTCAAAATTCAATGCTCTTATCAAATCATAGTCAAATACTGAAAACCGGATGGTTCTAGGACTTTTACTTTTCAAGATATTAAAAAAACTTTCTCATAAGACTAAGAAGAATGCAGATAAATGATCATTTTAACAACCTTGATTATCATCAACTTGGTTGGTTTCTTTATTTTGTAATATCTTGAAAAATAAAAGTCCTAGAACCATCCGGTTTTCAGTTTTTGACTATGATTTGCTAATGTCGTTTTCGATTGGATTTCGGAACAGTACTACTCCTTTTTGAATCCAATCAAATTATTTTCTGTTGTTCCAAAACTAATTTGCGAAAAATTATGTGTGTGTCAGTAAATTGTCTGATATTTATGTATATTTTGCATTTTCAGTCGAGTAAAATTAATTTGACAAGTTATCCGATGAAAGAGTTTATATGTATATGTGTGTTCTAGCTCTACTCCTTTATAAAATCCGGAACAGAAAATAACTCCGAAAACATTACTCGAAACAGCCAATCGAATTATTTTGGAGTAAGTGGAGTCAAAAAGGAGTAACTCCGAACCTCCAACCGAAAACGACATAAGAGCATTGAATTTTGAAGTAAAAACAGTATCTAATTACGTGAAATTTTGAAAAAAAGTATTTTGTACATTTATTTTTATTTTGTTTATCAAAATTTTGAGTTTGAAAATTAATATTTCAAAAACTGTTCGCTAAAATAACTTTATTAAAATAAGAAATGATAGAAGGGACTTTTGACTTTACATACAAAAATAAAAGGGCGTTTTAGTTCTTACCTTTGCTTTTTAATAATTTTTGTACCCATTTCTTTAAAATTTTTCGGGTTCTATATACGGTCTGGCAGGACAAATGCCGCCTCCAAACGGTCTTGGACAAACGGATCTGTAATCAGGGGCTCAATACCTAGGAATGGGTAAGAAATTTGTTGGTTCACAGAATCATCCTCAAAGTTGATTTTTACGGGTTTACAAACGGTCTGGCAGGGTAAATGCCGCCTCCAATCGGTCTTGGACATACGGATCTGTAATCAGGGGATCAATACCTAGGGATGGATAAACATTTTGTTTGGTTCACACAATCATCCTCAAAGTTGATTTTTTAAGGTTTTAAAATTGCTATAACGCATCTTAAGCCGCCTCCAGGGACTGCAAGACTTATGCATTACTTAAGCATTACCACACCATTCGACTCATATACTTTTTTTTCTGGTTCACTTTCACACCCCTAAATTTGCTGTGGGCTCTTAGACTAGATTAACAGTTTAAATAAATCTTACATTATATACCAAAGCACTAGGTTAAGTTAGAAACCTGTAGTACATACAAATACAATTCCAACGACGCGACGCACGTGCGTCTCCTTCTTATTGGTTGGACCAACACATTTTTGCCTATAAAACATGCCCACAAAATAAACATTTTCTATACTTAAATTCAACACATCAAAATCTTATTTAGCAAATAACTATTTTCACACAGAGATTTGAGGTAAGCTGTCAAAGTTGCTATTGTAGTTCATAAAAGGACCTTTTCAGAAACATATGACTCGTTGTTATTGACAAGGCCAGCACATTTTTGCCTATACTACATAATTACATTATATGTTTAAATAATATGCACCAAAATACAATCTTTGTTGGCCAATAACTTTTTCACACAGAGATTTGGAATGAGCTGCCATAGTATGTATTCATGTACACAAGTATTCATGTTTCTTTATTGGAAATGGACTGATGTATTGGTAACCAGGGAGTACCAGGTTCGATTTTTTTAAGATTATTTAATTTTGTTCAATTAAAAAGTACAAGTGACCTCAACTCCAGATATAATTGTGTTTCTAAGTATTTAATTTAGTTCTAACCTACCTCTAGAGAAAGAATTGGTTGCGTGTCAAAAACAATCGAGATTTTAATCAAAACTAAGATCACTATGATGGAGAAAAATAAAAAAGTTTAATTAAAAAAAAAAATTACCTTGTAGCCAGCGTTACCGCAAGTGTAGCAGAAGTGTTACACTTTTTTAAAATTTTATTTTAATGTTACTATGGTACTTTTTTTTCCTTTTTGTTACAATCTACCCATAAAATATTTTTCTTGATATTTGTCTGTTTTTAATTCCTTAAAGTTTTATAATTTGCAGAAATTTTCTTGTTTGATATAAACTTCGTTCATATCCACGCTTAAAGTGAGTTTGAACTACGCTTTTACACATTTATATACCCCTATCTTTAAACTATAACTCGATCTCTCGATGTTTTCGTTTGTTAGAAGCAATATCTTATGTTTCTTTTAAGAATAAATGTTTTTGTTTAGAAGCAATCCCTCTTTTTCATAAAATTTCCTATATAGGACTTTTTTTTCAATGTAGGATTAAGGTTAAACCCGAGAAAACTGACCAAATTCACTAAGTTAGGTATGGATTAGTTCAGATGCTTTCGATATTCCTCCGTGTTTGTTAAGTGTTTCTGGATTCATCATTCACTAAAAATCTTATTTTGTGCGAAACTGTAGACAAATCTATTTCCAGAGTAAATATGTCCTCTGGTTAAAATCCCAACTTAAAAACTTGGTCATAAACATTTTTCTATAGTTAGACAGTATGGCTGGTATGCAAAAAACCTTATCTTAGGGGCAGTTTGTTAAAAGCTGATTATCTTTAATCCATGATTAGTGGAGCTAGGAAATTCTCAAATGGTTTTGTTGATCAAATTTGTATGAGTTGCTAATCATGGATTTCACTAATCAGCCAATTTTGGTTGATTAGCGTTAGTTAATTAAAGCCTATGAAAGTCACATACTAAATTTAACCCACTGTGAACAAACTGGCCCTTAGTCTCAAATCTCTTTTTGTGTCTTTTCTTTATAAAAAAAAAAAAACGAAAAACATAAGATTTCAAACTGAGATAAACTTGTTGCATACCAGCCAGTGTGTCTTTATCTTAATTTTGAAAGAAAATATGCTTTTTTTAATTGAATGAAATTTTCAATTTTGTCAAGGTTAAGAAAACCAATTCTGCTGTCAAATAATTTTGAAAACAATTTTGTATTTGTTAACAACTTTTTTAATTTGTTACAATTTTCTGCTTTTGTTACGTTTTTTCTAAAAACTTGTTACACTTTGGTGAAGGGCTGCAGCAACGCTGTGTGTACCATCCGTGAACACATTTATTTCTAGAGAGGAAAAATTCAAGTTTTTGTTCTACCTAACCTAGAGAACAAATTAAAAAAACGGAAATAAAGTGTTGAGGTTTTTTTTTGGGGAAAATGCAATTTTTTGCATATTCCCGAATATCTCGTCACTGGCTTGGTTTCATTTCTCATAATTTTTGAACGCTGAAATAAAATCAAAAAAAAAATATTTTTATTTTATTTTTGACTTTCCCTTACATATTTTCTTGTTTTTTTATTAAAACAAACATTCTTATTTTAATTTGTTTTTAATATATCGTTGATAACAAAATTTATCGAATCATTAATAAACACCATCAAGGTTAAGCTTTTTTCGAATAAATAGGTTAATCTTTTACAACGGTTTTTTTTAACTGTATTTTTAAACTTCGTTACTAAATGAGGAATTTACAAAAAATATTTTTGACTCCTTATAATATAATAATTAGATATAGTTTTTAGGACATGATTTTTATGTATTACGTAAATTTTAATGTTAAGCCCTTACGGAATTAATTTTAACTATACATTTCTATTTGAGAACCGAAGAACACAATTGATACCAAAAAATTAATGCTCGTAGCGACTTAATTTATTTTTTTTTTTTATTGAAAAAATATTAATATTTTTTAAATCAGAGGACCTTTATTTCATTTATCTGCAATACCTACATACAAAAGTGTTCATGCAACATGCCTACATTATCTGATGACAATTAAAATCCGCTGATATAATTTAATGAGACTTTTAGTTCAAAAGCAAATTTAAATTTTAAAACTCTTGGTGGAACCAAAACTCTATTTTTATTTTGTGGGCGTACTACCCTTAAAATGATTGAACACAGTAGGAGGAAAACATAGAGTCGGGTAAGGCATTACATATTCGTGAGGTGCGGGCAAAGAAAGAACCCTGTACTTGACAAACAACAAAAAATATAATATTCCTATCAAAACAAAAAGTTCCCAGTACCGGCCACATTTAATTGCATTTGTAAAAACCAAATTCTCCAAAAACAGGATTTAAAAGTAGATACCGATGCACATTGGTTTTGAAGTTCTGAATATCAAACTGGGGGGGGGGGGGTAGAGAAATAGGGTCAGGCAAAGCATTCCACATTCTTGCTGTGCGACTAAAGAAAGAATCTCTATACTTACCGGTACGTCCGAAGTTGGACTCAAGGCTATAAAATAAAATTATATTTAAGAAGCTTCCTGTGATCTTCTTTAACGACCTTAAAATATTTCAAATGAAATAAATACAAAACATCTCATTATGTCCAATAGAAATGGGCATGACATATTTTAAATTCAAATGCGATAAAACATGATAACATAATTTTAATAAGCTTAAAGCATTTAAAGAAAATATTACGACGCTACGAAGAATACATTTCAATCAATGCAACAAGAAGAGGGTTTCGTTTTTATTTCCTTAGGATGTGAATTTTTTTTACTTAAAGCTTAGGAATATGTTCAACAAACATTGTTAGCGAAGTATGTAGGTTAGATATGCATAAAATATTCATCAAACTCTTAAAGGATTAAAGGATTTAAGTCAGCTGGTGTACCTTCGGTATAATAAAGGTTGTTTTTGCAAGGAAAAAGATTTTCATTAAAAACTTTCTTACCATTATGAATCATCTGTTCTCATGTCGGATACATTTGTTCGTAGGTTCTATATGTTTTCTTTTTACTCTTTTTGATAAGAATTAACAGCACCTACATATTTATAAATGTTAAACGTTACATCAAAGTCAATTTGAACTTTAATAGAAATCTTATTGTATTTTTTTCAAGTAGTTTTTCCAAAAATTGAGTGCTTTTGTGGAACAAACGGTTATCTATTAACGCCGCTTATGACATTTACGTCAATCAACAAACTTATTGAAACCTCAACATCCCGCTGCGTTGGTGCTGTGCTGATACTGACCCAAAAGTAAGCATTACATAATACTACACTACAACTACTACTAACTACCAGCCCCTCGTTTGTCTCACTCATGTTTGCGAACACCCATGATAGACAACGTAATATTTAACCCCAATAGAAATGCAATGAACTTCAATGCATAAAGACGCTACGATATTATAATGAATTTAAATGTGCGCTGATGCTCTCGTCCAATATCAATTTATCTTTGAATAGACTTATCATCTTTTATCAATTTACGCTACGGAGGAATTAATTTGCACACAAAAAAAATTATTTCATTGAAAATGAAATGGAACTGAATTAAGTTTCAAACTTTTTAACGCAAATTTTGAAACAAAAAATTTTATCTAAGATGGATTTGGTAAGTCTACCTACGTTATATTTTATTCAGGGAAGAATTACGATACAGTAATATTAAAATAAAATGATTCCATGTAGGAATTCAATTTAAAAAGTTTTGTGATAGCGTTGGATGGCCGTGGCACACAGTGGTTCAAGTTTGATGAAGAGGCGATTGAAAATCTGAAAAATCCATCAACCGATTTTGATGAAATTTTCGAACATTGTAAAAGATAGCATAAGCTATTATCATACTGAACTTTTGCTCACTATCTCACTGACGTGACTCCTTTTAAATAAAATAAGTATTATAGCCCGAGAGCTGGTGAACATTTACTCAAAGTGTTTCATACCGCTTCAAATTTTGTGACCATGTCGTTTGTATCAGTGCAAGCTACATGTCATCGATCTGGCCGCCATATCGCAGCCCCAACACCACTAAAATGCACTTTCAAAGTGCAACATCAAAAAGAATCCCTCTTAAAGAGCTTTATAAGGCTCCAAAGTTTCATAACTAAAGCCTTGTGCCTATACTTACCAGAATCCATCGGTCTGGCCGATAACATGTTGCTTGCACTGATACAAACGACATGGCCACAAAATTTGAAGCGGTGTAAAACACTTTGAGTAAATGTTCACAAGCTCTCGGACTTAAGGAAAGTTGTAAAAGTGATTCCTATTAGATCTTCTTAATACAAAACTTCTTTGGAAGTTTTTTAAGAAAAAAAAAGTTTGTTTGCACCAATTTCAAATATAGCATTTAGAAATTAGTACTAAATAATGTTGAATTTGTACTTAATTAATGAATTAGTTTTTAATTTCAAATGTTCAACACTTCATGCGAGAGAAATGAGAATGGTGGCCAGGGCCAAAGAATTTTACTAGTACTAAATTACGACTAATCGGGACTACATTGTGTAAAATTAGTACTGAATTAGTCATTGTATAGTTTTAAATTTTCAGTCATCAGCACTCCATGCGAGGGATTAGAATTAGTACTTAATTACGTATAATTAGTACTAAATTAATAATGAACCAACTAAGCCAAGTTACCATCGATAATGTTGGATCTGGTGCTGTTGTATTGTGTTTGGGGGTACTAAATAACGTGAAATTAGTACTTAATTATGTGAGGTTAGTTCTAAATTTGAGTAAGTTAGTACTAAATTAGTAAATAGTTTTTAATTATTAATGGTCAACACTCTATGCCAGAGATATGTGAGTGCTGGCCATCACCAACAAATGTAGCTTGTACTAAATTACATAAAATTAGTACTGAATTGGCGATTAGATTTTCAATTTTCAATGCTCTACACTCTATGCGAGAGGTTTGGGACCTTAAGCCACCACAAACAAAATTCTCGTAGTAATAAATGACTCAAAATAAGTTCTAAATTCATAAATATTTTTTTAATTTTCGATGCTCAGCACTTACGAAAAATTAAAATTAGCTCTAAATTACGTACAATTAGTATTTTATTAGAGATAAGTTTCCTTTTATATGGGATGGGATATGCAAACTGTGTCCTACGCCAACAAAATTCAGCAATTGATAAATTATATAAAAATAGTACTAAATTAGTAAATAGTTTTTAATTATCAATGCTTTATACTCCATGTAAGAAATATGAGATTGGTGGTCACCCCAGAATCAATTTAGTTAGTACTAAATTACGAACATTAGAACTGAATTATTGAATGGTTTTAAATTTCCAATGTTCAACACTCCACGCGAGAAATATAGGAGCATTGTACAAACCAAACAAATTGAGTGAGGACTAAATTACATAAACTACGTAAAAATAGTACAAAATTAGTAATGATTTTTAGATTTTCAATGCTCAAAGGTCCATGCGAGAGATATTCGAACTATTTTTAATTCTGTATATTTATTTTTGAAACTACTTTAAGTTTAGTAGTAGGAGTAGGCTTTTTTTTTTGGTATAAGAACATTTTATGTAATTTTGTAAAAGAGAATTCGGTTAAATTAAATCCCACCCGGAAGTTTGTCCATCTTGGCTGAGTTGTTTATGATGTTGGCTTAAGTTTTTTACCTCGGGGGCATACCGGCATTTTTGTCTAGGATCTTGTTATATTTTAATATTGCACCGGACATATTTCAATCTCTTTGATTTTACTTCGAAAAAAGAGCTATAGTCTTGTCTTTTCTAATTTAAATCAAGTTTTAAGCTGCTCCCATTATTCGTTTTAAATTCCTTACAGAAAAAGAGAAACTGAATTTCGATATAAGTTTACTATTTTCTGTGGAATAGTAATTCACCAGAAAAAGTTTAAAGTAAGAATTTACACGTTTGGTTTTGAAGAAAAAAATGTTACAACTAATTAAAAAAGCAGTAAATAAGAAATCAATTTAAGCTTGTCTAATTCTATTACTTTTTTGTATACAATTCACATTTTATTATTATTTAGTGTTTCTGAATTTAAACAAAGTGATTATTTTCTCATGAACTTAATTCATACTAGAATTCAAAACAGCAAATTTATCATCCAAATGCAATTACACGAACCATCATCACAACATCCTCTTCTTCTGCTCTTATATACAAAACGTTAAAGTGGTTTCATTTTTAGCTGGAAATCCGACAATAATCCTTCTTCCCTCTAAGCTTCATACATAAATTGGAATAAATTACCCGCATGCATCTTTTTCCATTGTTTTTTGTTGACACCCACTTTTTTCGTATTATGTGTGACTTTTTCGACTCGCAATAAACTCGTCTGGAGCATAGAGACAGAATAAATAAATACAAAATTTCAAAAGTTCTCTAACGGATATGATGGAGTGTACGCACGAATTCAAGCATTGTCTTTGGATAATAATTTATGTGACCTTCGAACAAATGTGTTTCTATTCCCTCATTGTCAGTGCTGTAAAATGCTTACTTCTTTAAGGACTATTAACGCCAATCACATATTTTTTCTCTCACACATACAAAAGTTAATAATGCGAAATAAAAATGTCACTTCATCTAAGTGGGTTTAAAAACTGAATGTGACTTAATGAAATAGGATCTGTGTTTTTCTTCTTTTTTTGTATTCAAGGATCTGAAGAAAGAAGACGTTTCAGACAGAACGTTGACAGGTAGCATTTCCTGCGTGCTACTGCTAACGAACTTAATTGGAAATGATGGCCAACTTTTATTCTTTCTTTTTAACGTCGGAAACTGTTGTAGCTATAGGTGGGCTGCTGTGAAAAGGTATGAAATACATATATCTGGGGAATAAATGTAGGTAATTGAAAGCGAAAAGTAAAAAAAAAAGTTTAAAGAAACTTTGATTCCTGATGGCATGTTTGGTATATCAACGTAAATAATTTATTTATGAGAAGTGACTTATTCTCTAAGGAAAAAGCACTGAGGAATATGATTTCGATTAAAACGGAAAATATTTGATCAGGTATTAATAAAAAAAAAAAGGTTTCTAAGAATTCCCTCTTTTCTCAACCTCCAAACACTGAAATTTTGGCGCAAGAATTTCAATTAAGAAGAATTTCAATAGTTTGCTATTAAAATGTTGAAAATCTTTAAAATTTCAAGTTCTCAATGTTTTATTTGCAACTGTAGTCAGAAAAGTTTTTGTTAAAAATCGTTTTTTCTTTCTTGAACGAAAATAAAAAGCTTTGGACGACATGGCCTTGCTATTTAAAGAATACAACATTTTTCAACGCCAATTTTCGAAATACATACAAACATTATGTACCTTATTAATTTTTGAAATCTTTTTAAGTATACGTTTAAATAATAACCTACATATCTTTTTTCATTATGATACAAGTAAGGTTAACGGAAGTTTTTTTTTTTATTATGGACAAGGTTTGTATGTACATATAAAAATATATTGTATAACATATAAAATATTAAAAACAAAATAAGTATGGTTAAAGTAATATTTGTGGATACAAAAAACCCTATTCAAGTTCAACTCTATTGGAGAAAGTATGAGAATGTGTTCATGTTCATGTTCATTCCTACACTAAAATCACTAAACAAAAATCAAAGCAAGATCTTAGTTTAAAATCAGGGTCAACAAAGCTTCGTCTTTACAGACACAAAAATGGCGTGATGTACTGGTACACCAGTTAATGAGGCATTTCTTGTGGCCAGCCAGACGTCAAAAATTTGTACAATTATTCATAATGGCCCGGGAAAAATCTTTCGATTAAAAAGATTGATGATAGTTTCAGTTTTAGTTAAGTCTCACCAAAATAGATGTGTATAAAGTTAGCAGGGCAACTCCGAAAATTCATAAAAAAAAAATTATTCTATAATTTATTGCTAATTTGTAACGGAAAAAAATTGATTGCGCTGTTGGATTTCGAGATACAGGGTGTCCTGCTAATTTGACGTCAAGTTAGCAGGACAACTTTCTCAAAAATGTAGAATAACGACCTGAGAGTGGATAAATGTTTAAAAATAATTTATTGCTAATTTATAACGAAGAAAAAAATTTATTTTTTTTTTTTCGTTTGTGAGATACAGGGTGTCCTGCTAACTTAACGTCAAGTTAGCAGGACACTTTATCAAAAATGTAGATAAACGACCTAAGAGTGGATGAATGTTTAAAAATAATTAATTGCTAATTTGTAACGAAGAAATAATATTACTTTTTTTTCGTTTATGAGACACAGGGTGTCTCACTTGACGTCAAGTTAGCAGGACACTTTCTCAAAAATGTAGATAAATGACCTGAGATTGGATAATTTGGATAATTGTTTTAAAATAACCGTGTTTTTTGAAAGAGTGACTAGCAACTTAGCAAAATGTTTACACGCCAAACAATAACAACACAAATTATTATAGAGAATTTTGTTTGTATTTTCCGTGTAAAACTTTAACTGAGTTGCTAGTCACTCTCTCAAAAAACACGGCTAATAATGTATTACTCTAAATAGGGATCTCAACTTAAGTAACGAAAAATGTTGGTCTAAAATCCGAAGCTTTCTAAATTGATCTTTTGATACTGCATGTAAACGTATGTAAATGTAACCTTCAGTGGGGTACACATTATCCGTGTTTTTTTGCAGGTTCAGATAAAATTATCAAAAATAAATGACATCTGAACCTAGCAAAGTCATCGAAGAAAAATGACCAGCATAATCACAAAACTCAGAAATCGCCATCACTTAGACCCCTTTTAACACAAGGAAACTGAGTTGCCGGCGGTTTTTAGTTTTTTGGCGAGAAGGGCGTAAAAGGAAGACAAAAAATCTCCGCTCACACACTACTCGTCTACAAACTAGCTAGTTTCAGTTTCCTTGTGTGAAAGCGGTCTAAGTGATGGCGATATCTGAGTTTTGTGATAGTGCTGGTCATTTTTGCTTCGATGACTTTGCTAGATTCTGTCGTTTTTTTTTGAAAATTTTATCTGAACCTCCAAAAAAACACGGATAATGTGTACCCCACTGAAGGTTACATTAACATATGTTTACATGCAGTATCAAAAGATCAATTTTGAAAGCTTCGGATTTAAGACCAACATTTTTCGTTACTTGAGTTGAGAGCCCTATTTAGAGCAATACATTATTAGCCGTGTTTTTTGAGAGAGTGAATAGCAACTTAATAAAAGTTTTACACGGAAAATACAAACAAAATTCTCTATAATAATTTATTTTGTTATTGTTTGGCGTGTAAACATTAACAACATACTGAGTTGCTAGTCACTCTTTAAAAAAAAAACACGGCTATTTTTAAACAATTATCCAAATTATCCAATTTCAGGTCATTTATCTACATTTTTGAGAAAGTTGTCCTGCTAACTTGATGTCAAGAGGTAACCCTTTGTTTTTTTCGTAACAAATTAGCAATTAATTATTTTTAAACATTTATCCACTCTCAGGACGTTTATCTACAATTTTGAGAAAGTTGTCCTGCTAACTTGACGTCAAGTTAGCAGGAAATCCAACAGCGCAATACATTTATTTAAATAAGCAGCTCAGGGCTATATATTTTTTTTTATGAATTTTCGGAGTTGCCCTGCTAACTTTATATACATTCAAAATAGGTTTAACAAAAAGTTGGTGTTCCAATTCTGGAATTATATTTCGAAATTATATTGGTAAAAGCCCCTTTTTATTGTATTTGTTCGGAGGGTGCGCTTGACTTTAGGGCTGGCAACGAGACGTTAAAATCGAAAATGTTCAGTCTCGTCTCGGTTTCGAGTCGGTCTCGTATAATTAAGTCTCGTCTCCGAAAAATACGATTTCCGACCAAATTTTTGATTATTGGAACGAAATATTTTCGATTATAGTTAGAATACGTGCAGAAGAAAATAAATACTTAGCTGAAATTGGCTGACTTCATAATAGGTAATTACTTATAAGATTTATATATATTTATATACAAAAGAAAATTTTGTTTCAAAAGTCTCAATAAAGAATTGAATCGAATTTGGCTAAAATTGCATTTTTTAATTTATTAGACTCTCTTTAAATTAAGGTACAAATATATAGTCTCGTCTCGGTTGCTTAAAAGCCAGTCTCGTCTCGTCTCGTCTCGGTCTCGTCATGCAAGACCGAGATCGAGACCGAGACCTTTTTCTTCTCGTGTCCATCCCTAGTGACTATGTGGGCAAGTGCGGAAAATAATAGTACTACAATTTAAGAAAACATCAATGAAAACAAAAGAAACAATTCAATCGAAGATCAATAGATAATATTTTTTTTTAAATTGAATTATTCGTTTCATTTTGTAAAAGAAGATTATTCGGGACAATTTGGCAATAAAGTAAAGAACAACACGACGCGCTGCTGCTAGATCTGCATTAACCCCAGAAATCACACCTCCAGTTTCAAAAATTCGTTATGTTTTTAAAAGTTGTAGATACTTAAAGGATATGTCCTTATACTACGTTTCCACCTGGCACTAAACCGAGACTAAACAAGATTTATCGCAAATCTCCTTGAAATCTCAAAGATTTAATTTTAATCTCCTTAAATGAAGATTTCAAATAAATCTCATTCAAATCTTATTGAAAACATTAATTTGTCAAATCAAAAAAACTTTTTTTTCGAAAAATAGAAATAGAATTTCGTTGACAGGTGCTAATGTAAAAAAAAAACTATCCATCTCACTTCCACTTCATACCAAAAAATGAAACACCATTTGAATGCCTTGTCATAATCCTCTTATTGATCTTTTTGTGCAGTGGACACACCAAATAAATCTCATTACCTTTATCTCGATTTAGTCGTCGGTGAAATCGTAGTATTAGGGCCTTTTTGAAGAATGAGAAATGTATGGCCGAGGCGTTTATGTTGATAGTGTTCGAAATGTTTATATCTATGTTTATCATCGCGCTACCTACTGGAAGAGGTATTGCAACGTCTGTCGGGACAGCTAGTATACTATTAGTATTAATCCTATTTTTATATCTACTAAAATTAGCAACATCTAATATACAGTCATACCAAAAACACCCTATACAATATACATACATATTTATTAAAGTGTCTACACACTATATAACACTTTAGACTTAGGCTCATGAAAATGCCTGTACATTACACACTAAATACGAAAATAGCTCTTCTGTATCTATACGAGTAAATACGCCACTCAAACACAAAAGGATTATTATCATAGAAAAAGGACGGTGGTAAAGTCAACGCACATTAAAAAGAAGAATACTGAAGGAGGAGCCGGGGGAGGAATGGAAAAACGACGTTGATTCCTGCAATCTATAGAAGGCCTGGTATTTGATAAATGTAATGACAACATGGATCTAATCATGTGACAGATGAATAAAATCCTTAGCTTTGTTTAGTTGTGCGTGTGCAAATGCTTTGGTGATGAAGTTAATGGGGGAGTAAGTGACACGCAAAGAGCCACTAATATGTGGCAAGAGTCAGTCATTCGATTGACTTGGTTACCTAATGATGTAATTTGTAAAATGCTGTGCACATACATCAGCAAAATAGAGTTGCAGCTTTGCAAAACTGGGTTAAAGTTGCTTAGATTTTTTCAAATTGCTTGATAGGTAATAATTGTTTGGGAAAGTGGCTGTACTTAATTTTGGTGGCTTTACACAAATGAAAAGCATGAATATGTGTCGTTCGTAATTGCTCTTATAATACAAGTATTTTTTTTTATATTAAATGTATTAAATATATTTCTGTACTCAGTGAAATTTTTAAAATATAAGCAAACATTTTCTTCATTTTTAAAATGATTTATGAATAAAGGTCGTATGGAGAAAAAAATATAAAAGGCAAAAAGCTTAAAACTTCAACTTTCTTGAATTTTAAAAGGAAGAAAATATTTTTGTTTTGACATTCATACAATATATACCTACAATTTTATGTTAAACAAAAAAAAGTACTGCCTAGCGTTGGTTCTATTTAACTTTCATAGGATAAGATTTTTAGTCTTTACAGTACAGATCTTCTTCATATTTTAAAAGTAGAAATGCGGTACGAGTAATTTTTTTAATTCGGAAAATATTGATACACGAAATTACGACAGCTACCGTTCGATCAAGCTGATGTCACACACCATGAATACGGTAAACGGGTATTGGATGGCCGCCTACGAAAAATAATACGGCTATCTGACGACCATTGCGGGTTTGTTTTGGGTAAATCAACCACAGATGCTATTCAGATTCAGAGTATAAGAATCAGAATGGAAAAATATCGGGATTTTTCGAGAGATTTGCATATTGTATTGGTTGATTTTGAAAAAGCATTCGACAGACAACCACGAGATCTAATATGGGTTGCACTAAGGCAACGGGGAGTTCCGGAAGTCTATGTGCGGATGGTCATGGACATGTACGAGCAAGTTAAAACAAAGGTAAGATGCCCCGCAGGAATCACCGAAGAGTTCCCAATTAGAGTAGGTGTGCACCATGGAAGAGTCTTGAGTCCTTTTTGCTCTTTATTATTGTTGTTGACTTTCTGCTTGAGGATAAGGTGACGGACCCCAAAGTGAATCAAATATTCTTTGCTGACGATGGAGTGTTTATAAGTGAAGATCCTGTGTCCTTGCAATGAGCACTTGATGTATGATGGGTGGATACCGCATTACCGCGAAAAAGACCTAATACCTATGCTGTCCATTTTCTGATCCACGCAGGCCTATACCGAACATCTATTTGAATGGAACAGTGCTACCCAAGTACGAAAAGTTTAAATATCTTGGATCAAGGAAGGATCTTGTGATGACGGCATCAAACATCGCGTAATCGTAGGGTGAATGAAATGGCCGGAAAACTCATCTGTGATAGAAAAATGCCCCTAAGCTGAAAGGAAAGCTCTACACGGCAGTTGTTCGTCCAGCGCTTACATACGGTTCACAGTATTGGACAATGTACAAGAAGTATGAGAGATAATTGACGGCAGCTGAAATGAAGATGCTTCGCATGACAGCAGGAGTGACAAAGCGTGATCGAATAAGAAGCAAGAGAATCCGAGAAAGCCTACTCGTCAAAAATTCCACCTTGGACAAAATACAGAATGACCAATTTAGCTGGTACTGTCATGTACAAAGAAGATGCCATGAGAACCCAGTTCAAAAGGCAATAGCACAAGACGTTCCAACACTATCGCGGAAGAAAGGCAGGTGCAAAAACTCCTGGATGAAACAAATGCAACAACACCTGCATTGAGTTGGCCTCCGACATGGAACAATCCAAAAGCGGGAGGCCTAACGACATTTTCTGAGGTCAGCCCGGCGAACCCCAGAAAGTGGGAGAGTTGTGGACCCCTCGAGATCATGACAATCGCCGGTTAAATGCAGAAGAAAGAAGATTGAAAGATGTTTTTCTGATATATTCAGATATGAACATATTTCTTCTCTAATTTTTAAGAGCAACAAAAAAATTTTTCTAAAAAAATATTGTGGCTTTTGAATCACATTTTTTTTATTTCAAATAAGTTTCGTACCAGAAACATGTTTTCCCTTCTTTAACAATATTTATTTAAATGATACAATATGAAAAATCGAATTACTGCATTAATTGTCAATATTTCTCCACTTAACTTCCACTCTCTCAAAACCATTGTTAATGCTTTTTCGAAAGAACATAAACAAAAAAACACACAAAAACTGGTTAAACAGACCGCCATTTGTATTCGCCGACAAAAGCCAATGAATATAAGCCAATAATACTGTTATAAGATAATTAGATTGGGATGTTGATGGAAATGCCACAATTGCTCCCAAACAATATTAACAGTACCTACATATAACAAAATCTATTTCAGATCATCGATTGGGTAAATAAAAAAGAAATGTTGCGTATACGCCCTAGTGTCTTTTGTGGGTACCTTGCCAATACCAGCGACTGTTAATGGTTGGTATACTCTATCGTCTCTAGAAGTATTTTTATACTTACTAAAGTAGAATGGTTGGTTGTTGGCTCATAAATTTCGGTCATGGTCAGTAAAGCGAAAGAAAAAACAACACAACATAAATAATAAATTAAAGTTGTTTGGATTGCATATAATAAATAACCAACAACATTACAAAATCATCGTTGGTGGCCACAAGGCAAATTCAAATTAAGTAAGGAAAAATCAATAAAAATATTGAAGAAAAAAAATGGTAAATAAAGGATTTTATGACTGAATTTAAAGCATAAAGCACATTCTACCGCTATTTTTAATCTTATTATCCTTTTGCAAAAATATTAAAATGTAGGCATTTCTATACTTGGAATTATGTGTAGTATAAAAATTAGTTAAAAATTACTTTTTCCTATTAACGCAATGTGGGCTCTTTATTTTTGGAGAATGCTTCATCAAATCGTTAATTACTTTCATACTATAACTACATGACCACGAAATTGGTATTGCAAGAGTATTTGTTCAAAAACAAAGGGTAATAAAATGTGTAAACTGTTAATTTAGTTGTGTCAACATTCGCATAATTACTAACCAAAATATTTCACAGAGCTCGTTGGAAAATTTTAATAACCTACGTGGGTGAGGAAAATATATTCATGTGTAGCTACATATTTCACGATTTTAAGGTTATACATAAAGTAAGTTGAAATGCTTTATAGAAACGCAAATAAGTTTATTACTTTTTTCTATTTAAATAATGTACAGATTTGGGTGGGGCTTATTTTGGAAATTCTCAAATTTCTTTTTAATATAATAATTTAAAAACAGTTCTAGCAAAATTCACAAAATTCTTTTATCGTTTTTTGATCCTCGAAAAAAGTCTTTTCTAGTTTTTATTTCATTATATGATGACAAGAACCAAAACCACCAAAGAAGAGAGTAATCATGTTGTTATTTAATGTGCAACGTTTCGAGCATGTTTATGCTCTTCATCAGGCAAATAGTATTCAAAGATTTTAGTAAAGAAAAGAAAATCTATCATGATACACAATAATCTCAAGAATCAAAATTGTTCGACAAGAAAAATTGTCAATTTATCTACACAATCACCTATACTTTAACCTACTGGATTAGGTTTCTTATAATTGCACAAACATTTCCTTCGTTTCTAAGTAAGGATAATAAGCTAAAAATATTTTAAACTCCTAGTAATTATAAAGGGTGGTTTTGCGGGTTGTTTTGTCTTACTTTCATGAATTGCAATTTAAAACCTTTAAAACAATTCCCATTTTTATTCTGATAAATAAGATACAAATTGACATTTTTTCTTTTTTTTTTGCAGAGATGACTTCGACACCAAAAATATTATATGAAAACCAATATTTGTATTTTTCATAATTTAAAAATGGTGCAATGAAATAATGTAGAAGGAAATAAGGTCGAATCGACTTTATTTCCATTTAGTAAGGACCTGAGAAAATATCGTGCTATAAAACCTTACACAGGACTACGATCTCTTTAGATAAGAAGGATTCAACAGCATACTTTCTACGAAGCTGGCTAAGCGAGAAAATTTTTTCAAATTTCTAGATGTTGAATATAAGGGGCTTATTGCGAGGGTCTATTCAGAATAGGATTTTTAAGTCGAATTGACTTAAAGTCTATCATCGGTATTGCGAATTTCTATTATGTAAAATCAATTTTTTTCTACTAAATAGAATTTTTTTCCGATCAGGAATTTCCGATCGACTTTTGTGCAAATTTCTGTTTAAACCTATAATAAGAATGTATTTTAGTGGAAAAGAATACATTCTGGTACAATATGAACTTTCATATCGTCATCCATGTTCGGTGTCCTTCCTTCAAGATGCTCAATCATCTTAACATGTGCTGCAATACAAAATTTGCTACCATAAAACATTTATTTTAAAGATTTTTATACATATACTTATTATAAATCCTTTATAAATAGTGCATTTTTAAAATGCATCATAAAAATGCACTTTTTTCCAAAAGTCTAAATAGTTGATGCTGATGTTTTTATTGATATTTATATGGAATATGGATGTCCAACAATTTTTTCAATGTCCTTCCGTATGCAAAAAGCTGCATTGTCATATTTGGTACAAAGGAGCTTTCGTTCAACTGCGAAATGATTTTTCAAGTTGTTTTAAATATTATTAAAGCTTTTAGAGAAAGTGCATTTTGAAGATGCACAAATCACCACTGCACCCAAAAGTAGTCTACGAGACTACCACATTATCATACATATGGATGTACCATAAATTTGGCGATTCCACGAAATTCACAACACGCTGAAAAGAGTGCCTTTTCTTCTTAGTGTTCTAATTAAACAGCAAATAAATGCCACAATCTTCCATTTCAAAATGTGAAATGTTAATGTTAACGTTTGCCAGAAATTAACGTGACTTTGACGCTTTATGGCCTAAATTTTAGCTAAAAAAAGATTTTACATAAATATTATTAGGGCTGGGCACGAGACGAGACACTGCGAGACTTTTATAAGTCTCGTCTCGGTCTCGTTAAAATCGAAAATGTTCAGTCTCATATAATTAAGTCCCGTCTCGGTCTCGTCTCTGTCTCGTCTCCGAGAAACGATTTCTGGCCAACTTTTTGATTATAAGAACGAAATATTTTCGATTATAGTTTAAATATGTGCAGAAGAAAATAAATATTTAATTGAAATTAGATTTTATTCAATTTATTAGACTCTCTGTAAATTTCGGTCCAATTATACAGTCTCGTCTCGGTCTCGTCTCGGCCAGTATCGTCTGGTCTCGTCATGCGAGACCGAGATCGAGACTTTTCTTGTCTCGTGGCCAGCCCTTAATATTATACAAACGTATGTCATTATGTCTGCATATTTTAATCCAATGTCTAAAATCTAAAGGACCGGAGTGCATTTTTGCAATTAGTCGCGCCTATGGAATATTATTTTTTTGAAGAAAAACTATTTATTTCATCAAAAAAAAAACGTCAAATTTTCGTCAAACTAAAACTCTAGGGGAAATTTGACATTTCAGTCTAAAGCTCTAGTCGAGAGCTTTTAATATTCTATTTTCGAAAATCGATTCTATTTCAATAAGTCTACTGAGCAGGGCGATACTTATTTCAAATTTGATAGAATCGAAAAAAGTAATAGACTCTCGCACTTTATTACCTATTTATTTCGATTTAATTTTTTTTCTTTTCTGTCATTTCATAACATTCGACATAAATTCCATTTTTTCGACCTTATTACTGGTTTTCTATGGAAATAAAGTCAACCATGGAACAAATTTGAATTCAAAATTATTTCCAATCTAAGTGGAAATAAAGTCGATTCGACCTTATTTCCTTCTACCTTATTTCACGGCACCTTTAAATATTCGAAAACATGCTTTTTGCATAAAATTGATGTTCGCGCCTTCTAAACATTTTTTAAAAACATCTGAAAAAATTGAGTCTTGTAGGGTACAAAAAACTTAAGTCCAAGAAATGGCTTAAATCAAACGTACAAGAAACAAAATATTAAACAAACAGAAAAAAAACAATGAAAACAAAGAATTTGTAACTTAAACTCATTCTTCAATGTTAAACAACTTTCGTCACACAGCGAACTTGGGCATGGGTAGAACTGATGATAATGAATGTATAAATATGTACCTATTATGATTTGTCCATTGTCCTTTGCCATTTTATAAAACGTAGTTATCGAGCTGCTGGAGAGAAATGGCTTTGAACAACAATGAAATAAGAATAACTATAAAAAATACATAAGTACCTTGGGTGGCAATGGCACAGTGGATATAGTGTTTAACCTGGACGTGTGGGTTCGAGTCTAGGTAGCATTCTTTTCTATTATTCCCCAGTTTCAACTAGATGCCACCCGTGGAATTTCATGAGATAATTTAACATCTAATTCTCAATCCACTGTGCCAACAAAAATCTTTCCTTTCCTTCTATTCCTTCTAACTAGTGCCGTGCATTGCATTTAAAAGACCTGAGGTCTTACAGGCATATAGTTAAAATTATTATTATTATTATAACAGACTTTGATGAACAGACCATATTACGCAAGGACTTGCAATGTCTAAAAACTACCTGGTTAAGTTTTATTAAAAACATTGTGCTCTCACTCAGCAAAGTATACAAAATACGAAGCCGCTTCGAAGCGCTCAAGTTTAAGGTTATTCTGAACATAAAGAATTGAAAAACTACACCAAATTATGCTTTCCTCACAACAAAACACTTAAATTATATTTCAAATTTATCCAGAGGGTTAACACAGATCCGGAAACAGAGCCAAAGAAACTGTCGGATATTATTGTGAGAAAGCAGATTTATTGGGCCAGTGAATGGTCTAAGGTCTTTAGTGATGACAAGACGGTGACGGTTGGAACTTCAATTGGTCTATGAAGTCTTAATGGAATACACTGCATACGGAAGCTCGCACTATGATTGTAGAAATCATTGGACGGAACAGACGCATCGAGCGCTACAACCACAGTTTCATGACGAATATTGCAAGTTAAAATATCCGAATGTGCCAAACTACTTGATGACAATAACTCAAGCGAGATGATAACTTTAGTATTGAAATCCCGATGTGGATTGCTCAACCTCAACGCAAGAGTATTTAGTCGAGATTCAATAGGCATTCGTAGAATCTGCAAAGTTGCGGACTGCAACCTTGACGCCACCGAAAACACATACCACTTAGTAGGAGTCTGCCCTGTGTTCAGATCATACCAGATATTAATTTCTTGGAAGTGAGCAGATTAACCTAGATCAATTCATCAACATACTCAATAGATAAAGTCGTCTTCCAGCTTCCTGAAAATGGCATTTAGATACCGCAGTTTAACTTTTAATGAGTTTTTATTAAAAAAAAAACATCATCGCTAGATTTTAATTTATTTAAAGAAGAATACAATTTACCCTGCCAGGCAACTTTATAAGTTATTCTACCGCGGTATCAGCCGTATCAATTATACGAGGCCCTCCAGATACAGGGTCCCCGAACCGAGATAAATTAATAAGAAACTGAAATACATTTGAAAAAAATTAATAAATAAAAAAAAAAATTTTCTTGGCAGGAATTTTTTGTACACCCTATGCCAAAAATTAGTTTTCTTTATTTTTCATATACCTCCTAAGGCGAACGCAAGTGAAAATTTTCTGCATAAAATTCTCATAGGTACGCGAATCTACACAGTTGGGAAAGAATGCAATACTTTGGTATTTCATTCTTTGAAATCCCAGTCATTTGACTTATCTCTGCGAATGCAGTTTAGTACTTTTTCTAAGGCTATTCACCGAGCGCTCATAAGCTCCTAGATCACGAAAATGATAGTTTTAATGCTCTACGGCCTCTAGCTCTCGAGATAATCGAGTTTAAAGATAAAGATAGTTTTAGTAGAGAATGATACATCTATGGAAAGGTGGCACCTCCTAGTAGTGGCGTAAAGTGGGGGGCATAGGCCCCAGGCGGCACTTTGCCAGGGCATGGCCTTTATTCTTCAAATTAATTAATTTGTTGAGCCTAAAGAATCCAATTTAAAATTTCCCCAGTGGTAAAAATGCTTCACAGGCATAGTCAATAATCGGACATTGATTATGTTTTACGTTGCTGAACAAAAATACCACGTCGGGCGGCACTTTGCCGGGGGCGGCAAAATCGGTGACAAGAAATTAAAAAAATCCTTTATTCTTCAAATTACTTAATTTGATGGAACCACAGAATCAAATTCAAAATTTCCCCAGTGCTAAAAACGCTTCATAGTCATAGTCAATAATCGGACATTGATTATGTCTTACATTGCTGAACAAAAATTACACATCGGGCGACACTTTGCCAGGGCGGCAAAATCGGCGAGAAGAAATTAAAAAATCCTATTCTTCAAATTATTTAATTTGGTGAGCCCAAAGAATCCAATTCAAAATTTCAAGAAGCAAGAAATGGCAGAGGCCATTGATATCGGGTCCGTAATTAAAAGCAGGAGAGTTCAGATGTAAACAAGTTTTCTTTTAAAAAAATACATTTAAAAAAAAAATGAATTAAATAGGTTCCTACACACAAAGATACCTTTTTTAAATTAATTAAATAGGTTCCTACACACAAAGATACCATTTTTAACTTTAATATCTTTTCCTTTTACATCAAAATTCTTTATTTATTTTATTTAAAAATATATTTATTTAATTTTATTTATTTATTTAAGTCAGAAAAACAGCAATCAAATTAAATATTATTAATTTATATACAATTTAATGAAAACAATTATTACAAAGAAAATTAATTATAAAAATGTCGTATTACGTTCCGTTTTAGAATTTCAATTTAAATATTATTCAATTTATTATGAAGTAACGTTGGCTTGCTGATTGGAAACTCGATAGATTTTTCGAATAAGGGTAGGTTGGAGATCAAACAAAAGGAATTTGATCAATAAATGTATGTGCCAAATAAATTACATGTTCTCAAAAATGCAGGGTTAAAATTTCGCGATCTCGAAAATTTTGTTTTAAAATTTTCCTGCCACGAGCCAGTGTTTTTAAATATATAATAGGTAGGGATATCCCATGTGGTACATTTTTCAAAGTTTTTGTATCAGGTTAAAAGCTGTTATACAAATTTATTGTTTTGAAAAAAAGCTGATTCCTATAATTTCTTTAAAATTTGTTTATTGGCCACGCAAATCTTTCAAGATAATGCTTTACTATGTACCTGTTCATGTAGCACCCTTGCATCCGTGGTAATAAAATAGCTTCATTACGATTTTTTTCATATTTTATCATTAATTTCTTATTTTATTCAATCAAGATAATTCAAGATAATGCACATTAATATCATTTAATTGCCGTGGTTCTTGGTTACTACTTTTTTAAAGCTGGAAAAAAAATTCAGGTGGCTGCAAAAACCCACGCTACGCCAGTGCTCATAACTTAAGAGCCTCATAAACCTATTCACCAAGCTATATTAGTAAACATGTACGAGCGCTCGCAAAAGTTATGAGTGGTCTCGACCACTAATAAGTTACTAGCGCTCTCTTCGAAAAGTTGTCGGAAAACTTTCGCAACAAAACATCCCTTACTCCCTTATAAAAACAGATAAACATTAATACAGCCAATGTTGGTATTTCTGGGTATTTCTATGACGTCACAGTTGACAATCATCTTTTGTAATTATTTTCTGTTTAAAGTGAAGTCATAATTAAGGTAGGTATTTAAAAGAAGTATTTTTAGACGGTAATACAAAAACATAATATTGTTATGTTAAATTCTCAAAAAACTACTACCTATAATTTTTTTTTTCAGAGATACCTAATCTCCTATTTACAAACAAAAGTAAAAAATGTTCTGCGTTTGTTGATATTCTTTTGGCGTCTGCCTATTCAGCTGTCTATCATTTTACTTTTACAGCTTGGGAATGTTTAGTTGGCTCTCTTTTTCGAACATTTGCTCTCATATTCAAACATTGAATCTCGTTTTCGAATATAGAAAAATACTTATGAGTGGTTGGTGAATAGCACAAATAATTTCCAAGTTATGAAGGTCATAAAGTTAAGAGCAGTTTATGGCGCTCAGTGAATACCAGCCTAAGTATTTTTACTCCAAAGATTAATTCGCAACCAATTTTTAAGCTTTTATATTGCAATCATTTTAAGCAGTTAAAAGACTTTAAGTTAAAAGAATGCAATACTAAAGATTTATTGAATTCTTTGAAGTCTTTCATAAGTCTTTTGCATTGATTGCATTCTTGAAGTCTTTTGATTGCAATCAAAGTACTGCAGTCTTTTGACTACTTTTGAAGTCTTTTTTATGTATTTTTAAACTTTAAATGAGAAAATAACTCCAAAAAATAAAAATACTCCAAGAGAAAAAGACTTCAAAGTAGTCAAAAGACTGCAGTACTTTGATTGCAATCAAAAGACTTCAAGAATGCAATCAATGCAAAAGACTTATAAAAGACTTCAAATAATTCAATAAGTCTTTAGTATTGCATTCTTTTAACCTAAAGTCTTTTAACTGCTTAAAATGATTGCGCTATAAAAGTCTTAAAAATTGACTGTGAATTACATTGCGAAGTTGAAATACTAGGGTGAAGTTAAAATACTTTGAATTAAGTATTTTTATTCAATTGATTGCAATACTAAAATGAAGCATTCTTTCTCAACTCTGCTACACATGCACCAACAAAACAATGTGTTTTTTTCGATGCACTGCATACTGTCGTTGAGTGTCAACTTTTTTTGACAATTTGGAAAAAATATATACTTTTTTTTGGCAATAGCATAAAACGGTGGTCAATGTTAAATAACGAGTCATCTGAGGACTATAAAATTAGACTTAAAAGGTATTGCCCTACTAGATGGTCATCAAGAAATGTCATTTTTTCGTTGTACGGAAAAATTATTCATTAATAATGAAAGCAATGTACCAACTTAATTTAGCTTCAAAAAAAAAGATAAACGTGATGAAAATAAAAATATAATTGAAATTTTAGAGAGCTATGAATTCATTGCATTGGACTCGTTTTTTTTTTTTTTTTCTTCTTTATTCTAAATCATTAACCCTGTGTCCAAAGCCTTACAACATAAAAACAAATATTTACAAAAGCAAGTAGTTTACTAAGTAATCTTTTAAATAGACTAAGAACCGATTTTTAAATCATCAGTTAAACTATCAAAGGAATAAATACTATAGCAACACGAACAAATTTTTGTTTTATTCGAAGAATAAATACTATCTGAGGTTTAACTGACTATTGAAAAATTGGCCCTTAGAGAATTAAGAAATCAAAAATCATTCTTAAGTTTGCTTATCGAGTCCAGAGATATAGGAAAAGAGTGGGGTGTAACAACTGTTTCTAAAAATAAAAGGAGGAAAACAACGAAACGCTTTTTTACAGAACTAACAGAAGTTGGGAGAATATCGGACCCGGAATCTTAAAAGTCAATGTTTATTATAATTGCTATTTAGAGATTTCAGAGATGATTTAATTAATGAATTTAAGAAAACAAAGGTAATACAAGTTTTTATTTTAGTTTTTTTACTGTTAGTTCAAGTTTTATATCACTTCATTTATTTACATATGTAAATATTTAAAGACCATATGTATGTACCATTAAATAAACTGGATTTGTTATTGTGACTGTTTTTGTTTATTTTGTAAAAGTTGTTTTTTGTTTAATTTGTAATTTTGTAGGTGGCCCCCAACTAATTCATGATACGGGGCCCGTCGAAGGCTAGCTACGCAACTAAAGTTATTGTTATTTAATTTAATTTTTAAGAAACGAAATAAATGCATTTGCTACACTTTCATTTCAAATAAATTTTCGTATCTATCTATCTATCTATCAAAGGGCACGGTAGTGCCGATCCAAGTTCTGGCACTACACCCTTTTTACAGGATCAAACTGAGACTGTTTTCGACCCCTCTAACTTCAGTACAAATAAAGTCAGAAACTTATCGCAGCATTTGCTAATGTCACCAGATTTCAGTTTTTATTACCTAATTACTAAATTTTAAAATGAAAACTTGACCATAGTAAACCAACTCAATTTAAGTCAGTTATCATCCCAATCCCAATACCTGTTAAAAATACCTGTTACTGAAATAACAGTTAAGAAATCAAAATTCTCCTGGAAACTTGAAAGATCGAGACATTTTTTTTATCTAATTTATGATTTTTTGAACTGTGCTTTCGCTTATCAGTGATTTCAGTTGTTGTTTCCCGGGCATAAAAACATTCTAGTTTTCATCATGGCACTCCAGAGTTTTAAATAAATTCCGGCAAGGCCCTACCATAGCTGAGTAATGGCCAAAACTAGGGCCTTGTCGATTATGAACCCTTTTCCCTCGTCAGAAAAACCACTCTAGGCCCCGGACCAGCAAAAACTAGATTTGTTCATATCTTGGCTAGAAACATTAAAAAAGGGTATTTTGGTATCGGTTGTGATTCGATAGTAAAATAACTCAGATCAAAAATAAAAACCTGCCCGGGCGTAAAAAACAAAATAACGCCCGGGCGTCAAAAATAAAATGACGTTGGGGCGTCAAAAACAAAATGACGTTGGGGCGTCAAAAACAAAATGACGCCTGGGCGTCAAAAAAAAAATTACGCCTGGCCGTCAAAAAAAAATGACGCCCGGGCGTCATAAACAAAATGACGCCCGGGCGTCAAAAATAAAATGACGCCTGGACGTCAAAAACAAAATGACGCCCGGGCATCAAAAAAAATGACTCCCGGGCGTCAAAAATAAAAGACGCCTGGGCATCAAAATTAAATTGACGCCCGGGCGTCAAAAAAAATGACGCCTGGGCGTCAAAAATAAAATAACGCCCCACATTAGTTAAATAATTCAAACAAAATGAAATTACTGAGGATAAGCAAGAATTTACTCAAAAAAAAAATTACACCTGGCCGTCAAAAATAAAATTACGCCTGGGCGTCAAAAACAAAATGACGCCAGGCCGTCAAAAAAAAAATGACGCCCGGGCGTCAAAAATAAATGACGCCTGGGCATCAAAAATTAAATTGATGCCCGGGCGTCAAAAAAAAAATGACGCACGGGCGTCAAAAAAAAAATGACGCCTGGGCGTCAAAAAAAAATGATGCCCGGGCGTCAAAAACAAAATGACGTTGGGGCGTCAAAAATAAAATGACGTTGGGGCGTCAAAAATAAAATGACGCCCGGGCGTCAAAAAAAAAATGACGCCTGGGCGTCAAAAAAAAAATGATGCCCGGGCGTCAAAAAAAAAATGACGCCTGGGCGTCAAAAATAAAATGACGCCCGGGCGTCAAAAAAAAAATGACGCCTGGCCGTCAAGTAAAAAATGACGCCTGGGCGTCAAAAAGAAATTGACGCCCGGGCGTCAAAAAAAAATGACGCCTGGCCGTCAAAAAAAAATGACGCCCGGGCGTCAAAAATAAAATGACGCCTGGGCGTCAAAAATAAAATGACGCCCGGGCGTCAAAAAAAATGACGCCCGGGCGTCAAAAAAAAATTGACGCCCGGGTGTCAAAACAAAATGACGCCCGGGCGTCAAAAATAAATTGATGCCCGGGCGTCAAAAAAAAAATTACGCCTGGCCGTCAAAAAAAAAATGACGCCCGGGCGTCAAAAATAAAATGACGCCTGGGCGTCAAAAATAAAATGACGCCCGGGCGTCAAAAAAAATGACGCCCGGGCGTAAAAAAAAAATTGACGCCCGGGTGTCAAAACAAAATGACACCCGGGCGTCCAAATTAAAATGACGCCCGGGCTAAATCAGTATCAAAGAACAACTTTTTGGTGAATTTACACACTGAATCTGGATCACTTATAAGCGAAATCACTGTTAAGCTAAATCTGTATTGAAATTTTTGCTATACGCCTGCAATAACTGATAAGCATAGTCGCAGTTAAGCTAAATCAGCAATCAAGAATAACTTTTTGACCGCTTTCACACAAGGAAACTGTGCCAGAAACTAGCTAGTTTGTCGGTGAGAAGGGCGAGAGGGGAGATTTTTTTCTTTTTCTTACGCCCTTCTCGCCTACAAACTCCCAGTTGCCGGCAACTCAATTTCTTTGTGTGAAAGCAGTCTTTGTTTAATTTACACGATGACTCTGAAATCACTAATAAAATGAAATCACTGTAAAGGTTAGACCGGACTCTGCAGAACTGCACTGCAGCGAAACTGCGATTCACATTAATTTGTATGCAATTTTCTCATACCATTTCATACAAATAATATTTTGACGCGTCCTGAAGTGCAGTTCCGCTGCAGTTGTGTGCGGTCTAACCTTTAAGCTAAATCAGTATTGAAATGTTTGGTGAATTTACACGATAACTCTGCAATAACTAAAAGGCAGAATCGCAGTTAAGCTAAATCAGTAATAGAGAACAACTTTTTGTTGAATTTACAAGATGACTCTGAAATCACTTATAAGCGAAAACACTGCCAAAGTTAAATCAGTATTGAAATTTTTGGTGAATTTACGCGATAACTCTAGAATAACTCATAAGCAGAATCGCAGTTAAGTTAAATCAGTAATAAAAAAAACAACTTTTTGTTTAATTTACAGGATGAATCGGAAATAAGTAATAACAACAAGCAAAACCACTGTTAAGTTTCTTGGATTGTCACAATAACCCTTAAATAACTTATAAACAGAATAACAGTTTGGCAATATCAGTTTTTAACAACAATTTTTAGTTAAATTAACGCAATGTGTCTGAAATCAGTTATAAACAGATAATTCCAAAAAAGCTAAACCATTATAAATTTTCAGAAGTCAGAATTGAGCAATGTTTTAGGAATTTACACAATGCCTCTGAAATCACTTTTAAGCATAATCACAGTTTAGCAATAATATCAGTACCGAAGAAAATGTTTGTCTTGAATTTTCTTAATTTGATTTGTTTCTTGATATAACCAATTCTGAAAAAAAAAAAAAAATTATCAATTTTATATGTTATTTCAGTAACAGGTATTTTTGTATTACAGTAGCAATACGTTATTGATACTTTCCAATACCTGTTACTGTATACCTCTTACCGAAATAATGATCCATCCCTAATTGCTGGAGATGCTACACATAAATAACAACAACAATGTTGTCAACCGGAGATCGGACTGCGAAAAGCTTAGCAGCGCATTGTTTGTAAGTTACTTGTCATCATATATAATACTTTTTATATTAATGTATGTAAAGCCACTTTGGCAACAAAAACTTGTATTTTATTTCAATCGTTCTTTTCTTACAATTCTAATAGTTTTGGAATTTTACTATTTTCTCGTAAACAAAAATTCCTGGCGCCAATTTTGTGCAAGTACACCTTGTACTTCACATTACCTTTTTATTTACATTTTTTTTTTATTATCCTTCTTTTTATTAATCGAACAAATTATTCGATTAATAAAACCCCACTAATTGCCGAACCCACCCCATTGCTGAGCTACTGGGTGACAGCACTATATGTGTTGGTGGTTGTGCAAATTAGTAAACGCATCCATTTCATTTTGTTTGACAGATTGTCATTTCATCCTGTTCGCGACGCACGCCGCCGGTTAGTGCATTCTGTTTTCGTTTAATTATTTTATAAATTTGTTTGTGAAAATTGTGTCTGGATTCGGTAAATCCAAGTGTGTTTTGCAGATATAAGATCTGCCATCATAATATCTTTCAAACTCATCCTAAATTTTGCGTTTAATAATTTCACACAAATTGGCGCCCAACATGGGGCCGTTCGAATTCGGCATAAAATTGTAGGTCCCTTCCATTCCTTTCGACACGCGCACACAGGAATGGTTGCGAGTTGTTAGTCACTAGGCCCTGGTTCTTCACAAGCCGTTGTGCCATCCAATTTATTTATTTTTTACAACAATCTATCCCACTCCCATCCTTCGCTCAAGAAAAAATACCCTTCCCTTCAAGATATTTCTATAGACTCATGGGGGTAGACATCTTTTTGTTTTATGTGTGCTATCTTGGGCCTTGTACGCTGCTGATGCGAAATGAAATGTTCACAAATTGCAAATACATAAAATAAAATTCATCGAACGAAAACGAAAGTCAAAGACAGCCATACTGAACTGATAGAAACAATATATAAAAACACAAACAAACCCAAATATCATTTTGTTCGCACACAATCAATGGTCCAAGCAATTAATTCTGTGCGAAAAGGGAGTTGGAGACTTCTCAAAACAATCTAGTATAATCATCAATTTCCCCATAACGAAAAGCACAACGAAATTTTTCGTTTATGATTTCGTGATGTCATTTGTGAATGGGATTTTTCGTTTCACATCAGCAGCGTTAAAGGCTTTACCTGTATTGATAAAATACTTTTTTTTAACAGAGACCTATTTTTCAAAAACTTATCCTAAGAATGCGCGTACACGTATAGTGGTGCGACAAATCGATGCGATACGAGAAGCGATGCGACAACCGATTTGAAATGCGCATGCAAAAGTGGTCAGAAGAGTTTGTGAGCGAGGTACTTGCGATAGGTATGCGAGGAACTCGCAGCACTCATCAAATATCGCTTCACTGTTCGCACGTTTATAAGAATAAATGTATATTTTTCTGGCACGTAAAAGTTTCTCGTATCGCATCGCTTTGTCGCACCACTGTACGCGCAGCCTAATATTTAAATCTTCTTGTTTTATTTTATAAACAAATCACTAACACAAGCCACAACGAGCTCATAGCATTAACATTGTTCTTTTTATCAAAATATGATTATGAAGTTATAACCGACAACACTTGATACAGATTTCCATTCCATAATGTTCTCTTGTTTAAAGTTTTCTCCTTAGATGTTTAATCCTTAGATGAAAAGTTTTAACAGATATCTAAGAAACTTAGCGTTTAAAATAATTCGTCACGGAAGCTGAATAACATACAAAAACTTGATTAAACTAGCTACATTCTCTGAAAAGTGTCATCTTCACTTTGAAAATCTTTCGTGCACGTATAAGACAAGAATTTCTTTTTGGTGCGTAGCTACGTTTTTCAAAATACATTGCAAAACACACTAACGTGACTGTAATCAAAATCTTAAATTACTTTAAATCCAAGAGAATAAGGATTCTAGTTAACTAATGAAGTGTTATAATATAACAAAAAAAAAAAAATATTCAACGAGGTATCCCAAATCCATCTCTTATGAATTCTTTTGAAATCGTTCAGTAAATAACAACCAATTTGTTATTACGAGTTAGAGTAAGATAACTAAGAAAATCTTGAAGTGAATTTCTTAGTAAATTTCTTTTTGGGGAAATTAGGAAAGGTCATAGAAGTAGGATTAATTTCATTGCGGTTTTTCTGTCTGTGTTATTTTCTCAAAAAAAAAACTGTATATCAATTTAGGGGAGTCTTAAGTTTATATTATTGAACGTCTACCTATAACAAAACTGCATTTCAGTTTGTTTGCTAACAATTAATATAAAAAATAATATCGTGATACCATTTTTAATTGCAAAAACATGTTTTGATTATAAAGCACCTATTCTCAATTGTTTGAAGTTTCTATAAACGATAGCGTTTAAACTTTTATTTTAATATCACTGAATTGATTTGAAATTCAAATTCAAATTGCAATGTATCAAATTAAGGTTTTTATGGAACCCCCAGCCCACACCCAAACTCCCAAAGCTGTATCCTATGTATGCCATAGGTCAGGGGCCTACACATGGAAAGTTTTGGTTTGCATTTAAAATTAAGTTCACGATGCCATGAAATTAACGCTTAAAAACAACACTGTTATCCTTGAACAGGTAAAATTGTCATCAAGTTCTGCATAATTATGTTATACCTTTATAAACATTTTGTATACACTGTTGCTTGTATACTGCAATGACACTGTAAATTTTTTCTTTATGAAAGTTTTAAAGTAATTTTACGGCCATGCTACAGAAAACATTTAATATTAATGAAATCAGGGATTAATCGAAATTTTAATCAAAATTCCAGCTATGGAAAAGTTTTAAAGCTTGAAATTAAATGTAAAGCATTTTCTAGATATTTGGAAAATTGGTGCAGTAATTAAGTGTCTGTTTGAATAATTAGTTTTTCGAGACATAATAAATAAGTATTAAAATAAAATTAACTATTCCTGTTTATGTGACCTTTTTAATTAATTAAAATTATATGACTGCTGCGCGGGGTACAGGTCTAGTGTTTGTTTTTTATTTGTTATTTAATCAAATGCGACGTTTTAAAGAAAACAAAAAGCTAATTTATTGATAAGAAATAGATAAAATATATAATTATACTATATATTATTTGGTTAACGTCATTTGCCTGAAGAAGTGTAATCACACTCGAAACGTCGCATTTGATTACATTTTTAAAAAAATAAAAACAAACACAAAACCTAAATCCCACGGACACGGAACAGTAATATAATTTTAATTAAAATAAAATATTTTGAGATAGAAATAAAAATTGTGGTGCCGTGACATTTCGCCATGCGTCATGTAGCCATATCCCAAAATATGGCCATGTGACACATTGTGCAAGTGTCAAATGGCATATTTCATAATAATAATTTCATATGTCATAAGGCCATATTTCTTTTTGACTTTCGGGCATATGGTTTAATGCTCGAATAGCCACATATGTGGGTCAAAACTCAATAAAAAAATTGTGGAGCTTTGGTTCACCCTGATGTGCCAAATGGCAATTTATGTAAATTCTTTTATAAAACACTCTTTAACAACAAAATTAAATTTTTTCAGAATAACTTTTTGAAAACGTATACAAGTACTGGTACGTATACGTTTTCAAAAATTTAACATTTTAAAAATTACTTAACATACATTTTAAAAAACAAAATTAAAATTTTTCAAAAGTTGGTTTGAAAAATTTTAATTTTGTTTTTTAAATTTTATGTTAAGTAATTTTAAAAATGTGAAGGAGACTAACAAAATTTAATTTTTTTCAAAATAAAAAATTGTTTTGAAAAGTTTTAATTTTGTTTTTTAAATTTTATGTTAAGTAATTTTAAAAATGTTAAGGAGAATATCTTAAAAACTAAACTAAAATTTTTCAAAACAGCTTTTTGAAAACGTTTACAAGGTTTTTGTTAAAATTCACGCGTACTTCTGGCAAAAGAATAATTTGAAAGTGACATATGGCCATAATGGCTATATGACACTTTGTAAAAGCGACAAATGGCCAAGTGTTGAAATATGGCCATTTGACGCTTTCAGAATATGTCACATGGCCATATTTCAAAATATGGCCATATGACACATGACCAAATGTCACGGCACCAAAAATTGTATTGTTGACAATACCTTTCGTGAAAAAATTTGATTTTTGGGCTTGGGATTTTTTTCGAAAATAATTTTTAAAAAATTCTTAAGATCAGTAAAATTTTGAACAACATTGCAATGGCCTGTCAGTAATTTTTTGTTTAAATGTTTGTATTAACTTAGGAGAACAGAATTGCAAAATAATGAAAAAAGACCACACGAAATCAATAATTGCCCTATAGAGCAAGTAAAAAATGGGAAAAAAATTTTAACATTAAAAAAATTAATTTATTTTTTCTTTGATTTTATTTTTTTTCGTTAAAAAAAACGTTATTTATACAAATTTTAAATATTATGTATATTTGTTAACTAACTTACAAGTACCAAATTGCAAAATTATGACAGAATCCACAAGGCCAATTACAAGATATTCGGGAATATTCCAATAAAGGCAGTTTGCTCAAAAACTTTATTTCCGTAATTCGATTTTGTTGGCAAGCGCCTGTTATTCAGTATTATTTAAACTGTTTTCGAGATTACACGTACCAAATTTAATCAAAATCGTTCTCAAGAAAGCTTTATAAATCCAAAACGGTTTTATAGCCGCTACCCATCCGAGATGAATTAAAACAATAATTTGAAGAACATCCGTTTAACGGTTTAGAATCAGGAAGCACAGACAAACAGACCGACGGACGTCTTGACGAAAATCACTTTTTTAGATTTCTCCATCATTGAAAAGTTAGTTTTGATTAAAATCTTAAAATTTGTACTTTTCTTATAGAACTAATAAAACTGCTTGTATTTTGTCCGTATGTAAAAATTCATTATTATTTAACACCCAGGTACCCACTAATCAAGCCCGAATTCAAAATATGTGAATTTTTGTGTAAAACGACCATTTTCCTTGGCTTCACGATTTTTTTCCCAAGTGCGACTCACAATAAAAATGATGAGGATGAGTTCAGAAAACAATTAATACTAAACTTCTTGAGTTGGATGAAGTGAAAAAAATCTAAAAAAGGCTCCACATAAGGTAACATAAGGCTCAGAAGTGGGAATGTTAAGCGCTGCGCTAAATGAGGCTATTTTACCATGCGAACATTTTTTGCAGCTTATACAAAAAACACTTTTCGTACATTCTCAATGCTTAACCACAAGGAGTAAAAAAATAAAATTAATTACGTGAATTTTATTTTCCATCGACTATACGTTTTACAAGCGCGTGATTCCTATTTAAAACCTTGTAGTCAACGCCAACTTGCGATGTCCTTAAATTGATTGTTTTGTTTAAAGTCGTGTTTTTGTTATCGATCCCATAGGTCACATTTTTCTATTTTTCTTGTAATAAATTATACTAGATTATCAATTTTTTGAAGTGAAACTTCTTTGGGCGCGTTGAGAGTGAAATTTCAAGGTTGAATTTTTGTGAAACGAAAAAATGTAACGCCACATGTGCAACGCTGAGATCATTGATTAGCTAAGTGGTGGGAGGAAGAGTAAAAGTAAAAATTTGTATTGATAGGCTAATATATTTTATATTGCAATAAGTTTAGATTTTTTGATAATCTATATTAATGTAGCAGATAAAAGGGAAAATGTCCTTTTATGTCTTTTTTCTAATTTCGTTAATTAAAATGCTAGAGTTTTGATTTTTTTTTTGGTGGATAGATAATGAAATTCTAAGAATCTTACTAATTTAAGATTTTTGTCTATCTCCTACTGGTATGGAGATATAGTTAGTTAGTTAATGAATCTTTATATTTGGTTTAAACTTAAGATTAAATGGTTTGGCCAAAGGCCGATTACCAGATTGACATTTTCCTATATACATATTTTGAAATATCATTTTTTGAGTTATTTGTAGCTTTTTCTTAAAAATTGCCTTCGATTATCCTGGTTCTAAAACTAAGTGCCGACGCTGCATATTTATATAAGACTTCCCATCCAAAATCTCCATTCAAAATAGACAAGACTTCGTTCATCTCCATCACAATTTTGCCGAAGTGTCTTACTCGAAATTCTCTTAAATTTGGGTATTTGGCCATAAAATGATACACATCCTCTCTTTCTCTAAGGTTACAAAGATTGCATAGAATTGGCAGGTCGGGTCGATGTGGGATGTAGTTCAGTTTAATTATTTCACCCCTTATTTTAAATATCAAATTTATCATATGAAGCGGAAATCGATTTAAAAGGTATGTATTCTCTTGCAGATTTAAATTGAGTTGTCTATAGATCACCCTGTATTGAGACTACTGCGCTTCTGTCATAAATACTTCATATGCACATCGACTCATTCCCTGCAATACTCTTTCAAAGAAGCTCCTTAAGTCCCTCGGACTAGTATCCATTTGAATCTGCACACTTTCTCCAACACCTGCTCCCAGCTCCTCCCACCTTTTGACTAAATTTCCTCTTGATAAAATTATACACCTGAGCACTTGACTAGGTAGCCTGCGCTCTTCCATCTCCAAAACTTTTAATACATAATCAAAATGTAGTTTAAGGGCGTCTAGAAACAATGGCGGTGCAGTTGTTTCCAAATTAAGCATATAATTAGGTGTATTCGACGGCAGTCTAAAAATTCGCTTAAGAAAGTACCTTTGAAACCTTTCTATCTCCTCTGAACTGGAATATCCCCAAACTTGCGCTCCATACAGCAGTATGGCGACAGCAGTTGTACGAAATAGCTTAATTTTTGCACTATGTTCAATGAACTTATTTTCAATGCAGAGCCCCCATACAGTTGAAATTGCTCTTTTCGCTTCAGCTAGCTTTAAGTCAAGTTGCTTTTTCATGTTAAGGTTTGAGGTAATCAACACACCCAGATACTTGTACTCCCGAACAATTGTAAGATTTTGCCTTTTGTAGTCCCACTTTTCGCTCCGAGCATATCTTCCGCCGCCCTCCCTGAAAATCATCATTTTCGATTTGTAAAGGTTAACTGACAGATTCAAAAGATCGCAGTAGTTTCCAAGCCGATTAATCATTCGCTGCATTCCTTCCACAGACTCTGCAAGCAACACTATGTCGTCGGCAAATATGAGACACGGTATCTTCATTCTTCAGAACTCTATTCCTCCTCCGATTGCCTCCACGATGTCATTTATAAAAAGAATAAATAGTAAGGTACTCAATACACATCCCTGCTTTACTCCCATTTCCATTGAGAAGTCATTTGAAATAAGTTCGCCATCCCATATATAAGATATGTTGCTTTCATACATTGCTTCTAGTAAAGTCACGATTTTTCTTGAGATTCCCATCCTGTAAAGCTTATAAAATAGAGCCTCTCGCGCAATGAAATCAAAAGCGGCCCGAAAATCTACAAAGAAAGCGTAGAGCTTCTTCTTCTTTCTCTTATAACTGTCCGCAATGTTAACTAGGGTGAAGATTTGGTCCAAGGTCGAGTGGATTTTTCTAAAACCGGCTTGGAACTCATTGAGTATTTCATTATTGTTAACCCACTGTGTCAGTCTGTTAAATATCAGTGTACTGAATAACTTAACCGAAGTATAAAGAAATGAAATGCCTCTTTAGTTCTCTGGGTTGTTGAAAGCCCCCTTTTTATGAAGCGGGTATATTATTGCTCTTTTGAAGCTATCTGGAACATCTGCTGTTTCGAATATTCTGTTGAATTCCTCGGTCAATGAAGCCAAAAATTCTGTCGAACAATTTTTATAAAATTATACTAGTATTCTGTCATCACCCGGTGCTTTACCAACCTTAGCATTCTCAATTACTTTTGCTACTTCCAGACTTGTAAATGGCGAATCGAGAAGCTCATCAGTGAAAAATGGGGCGGAATAATGATGCAGCGGTGAACATCGTGGGGCGTTGAGCAGATTCTCAAAGTAGTCCCTCAGCTCAGAAGCTTGCAGGGATGCTCCAATCCTATTGATTCTGCCGTTGATAGTTTTGGCCGCTTTCCAGAATTCCGTCGAGGACCTCGCAGTATTTAAAATTTCCAATGTTTGCCGCTCGTGTTGTTTTCTTTTCTCGTAGCAGATCTGCTTGTACTCCTTATTCGCTGCCGCATACATGGTTTTAAAAAAAGGGGTGTTGTATTTTCTTAACAGTTTTAAGTACGCAAAACATTTCCTTCTTAGTTTAAGGCAATCCGCATCGAACCATTTCTGCTTATAAGGCACTTTACTTCTCCAATTAGAGCTATCCGGAACCGAATCTTTAATAATTTGGGTGAGGTGCTTAATTCGCAGATAACTGTTTTGCACCTTATGCTTACAAAGTTCCTCGTTCAAATTGTTTTGGTACCTAGGTTGAAAACTGTTCTTCCAATTTAACTTTGGTAGTAGTTCCAGTCGCTTCACAGCTTCCATTTAAAAGCCTTGCATCTATTGTATCCGCAATCTCCAATATTTTATCTCCTTTTCCATCACATACTTCATCTTTCGAGCACCGGGATGGCTTGATAATTGCTGATGCAGCTCCACTCATAAAATTGTTTTGCGACAAGCCAATCCTCGCAATGAAATCACCCACAAGTAATAAATCCATTTTGCCTAAATAAAAAAGTGTATCGCAAAGTCGGTATGGAGATATAAATTTTATCTCAAAATAGGCTAATTTCAAAAAATTGAATTAAATCAGGAGAGTCCGCTAAAAATTTGAATTATATATGGTTGCAAAATACATAAAACCAAATATAAAAATTTTTGATTTTGGAGAGATTTTGAGTGTAGGAATTTTTGGAAATAGTCGGAAAACCTACACAAATAAAGTGATTTATATCTTTTAAATGTTCGCCCTTTTTTACTTTAAATTTTCACCATTACTATTTAATTTTCAAGTTTACAACCCCAATCCATCGATCATCTTGATATAGAACACTTAGCTTCGTCTTACGCATATAAGCTCAATATCCCTATACATATCGATATTTTTAGATCGCCAAAAAAGTTTCACTTCTGCCACGAGTACTGAGTTACACGCGCGCTTTTTTTTAAATTATTTCTTTTGTCCCTATTATTTTGGTTATTCTGAAACTAGGAATGATAAAAGTAATAAACAAAAGTTTTTTTTGCCATTATATTCTTTTTTAATTTAATATTCATTTACCAGTTGATATCCTTTTCATAATTAAAATTCCTCATTCGAATTTTTGAGTAGACGAGAAAACAAAACTGAAAATTATCATGTTAATTAAATATTCTACAAGTTGCACAACATGATAGAGCCTTAAAATACAAAGTTAACCATTCTATCCTTTTCCTTTCTATAGAAGTCCAACCAGTTAAAAGCAAATAATATGAAAGAAGCAATCAACTTTTGTTTTCTAAGACATTCCTTGGCTTCTTTTTTAATTAACTTTTTTGGTGGTGTTCTCTCGCAAAAGAAAAGGGATTCAATCGACGCGATTACCTTGAACAATAAAAACATAAACTTTGAAAAATTATAAAAGGACTTACGAAAAACCATTCTTATGCAATTTCTGTGCGATATAATGGTTTTTGAAAGAAAGACACCTTTAACGTTCGCCCTTGTTATTTGAAGGCGAAAACAATTTTCTAAATTGGCGGTTGTTGGAAAAGAAGAATCCCTAAAATGAGATGGAAAGGTAAATTGTAGATAAATTGTGTTATAGTATTCTTTTACTTAATTCCGCGGGCGATGGTTTTTTTCAGCTTCAACGAGAAAAGTTAGTTTTTTATTTGTGTTATAATTTTATTATTTTGGGTGCGGATATTAGATATTTTAGTGGAGTGTATTTCGGGTTTACATTGTGAAAATATAATGGAATCTTTTAAAAGAATACATTAATCCCACTCTTAACGCCCTTTTTTAGTTTAGTTTAGTTTAGTTTA